>APFE030907539.1:95117-109483 GCA_000404065.3 Pinus taeda | reverse complement strand
AAGTATAAATAAGGAAGATTTGGTAAAAGAATTAGATAATACTGATTCACCCCCCCTCTCAGTATTATTTTCAACAGGGGTTAGACAGAGAGATAATGTGAGCTACAAGAATGTAGAGATAGTATGCAAATCATAGATCTTATTTAAAGCATATGCCAGAGAATGACGGAGCTATTATGTATCAATTTGCTTAACATGTTCGTGTTGCAGATTGTATTATTGCCAGTATTGTGTTGTTGCTAATATGGAGAGGAGAGTTAATGCCGTAGTCGTTGCAGTTGTAGATCAAATATCAGAATGGTGATATGTTTATGTTGCAGGGGTTCAATTGAAGAGTTTATTGTTATAACATCAATGTATGAGTTCTGTATGGCTGCTCGAGTTTTGTTAGTGATGGTTGAGTGTGAGGATTAGTTTGTTATTGTGTTATGTTATAGGATTTGAGTTTGATGATCAGATTGATTGTGTGGCTTGATGTAATGATTGAGTTTGTGTTGTAGAGATTATGTTGGAGAACATGTATTCAGAGTTTGATTTATGAAGAGATTATTTTATTCTAAGCCACATATGAAAATGGATGAAATGAGGTTCACAAGTGTTTGTCTGTAGAGATCATGGATCCAATGTGAAATATTATGAAAATGGTCCACAAAGGAGCTTGAAGGTTGTGGCCTTTAGTGTGTTGAGTGGTGGATTTCCACGTAAGTGGTGGATTGTGTATTCAAGGTGTAGCAACATCCTTCTGCTAGTTGTCTGAGAACTTTGGAGTTGTGTCTTCTATTCATTGGTGGTTGGATAGTCTAGTGGTGGCCAGTAAAGTCAAGGGAGTGGTGGCTTCCTGTAGGTGGTGGAATGTAAAGTTCATATAGGTATTGTCTTGGAGTGATTAGAAAATCACATAATTTACAATTTGTGGCTTCCATACTAGTGGTGGCCAATGAATATATGTAAAATAAATATTTCAATAAAATAAGAAGAAGATGATGAAGACTATAAGGTGATGGTGGTTTGTATCCTTTAGGTTTATACATTATATCATGTGTCTCTATGTGTGATTATTGTGCATTTATTTGTTGTACCTTGCTTCTCGTATGGTTGTTTGATGTTTATATGCTCATATGTTTTATATGTTTACATGATCTACTTTATGTATCATGATGCTAATGAACGATGATTCAGTAATTGTGTAAAGAAGGGAAAATTTTGGTGTCGGTCGATCATAGAGCACAATACTAATTTACTCTCCCCCTTGCCCCCACCCTTTTAATATTGTTCACACATTTCCAAAAAATGGTATTAGAGTGGGACTCTTCATTGTAGCTTAATCGTTAGAGAGTAGATACAGAGAGTGTTGGTGAAAATTTTTCAATTATATTTTAGAATGAATCCTCCAGGAGGATTTGTCCTCACTGCTACAACTTTTGAGGTATGGCATGAAAAAATCAAATCTCAATTATTAGCTTGTGGATGTAACATATGGTGGTTGGTTTTTGAAGGATGTAGTGAGAATCCACTTTCACCTAAAGTGATGCAAAAAAATGATTAAGCAATATGTATCATTTTTTAGAATTTCCATAATGTTGACTTGGAGAAAACAAATATCTTAAATCTTCCAGGGAGATTTGGGACATAATGAAAGTGTTGTTTGGAGCCAATAGCCGTAATAATGGAAATGTTGAGAAGAAGAGTAAAAAGAAGAAAAAGAAGATGGATTCTCAAAATCAAGAACCTAAACTAGAGAAAATCAATCCCCCTAGTATGAATAGTGCAACTAACTAATCATAAATTGAAGATTCATCAGAACCTAGTGTGCTTCCACGCAATAGATCTAAAGGTATATTTACAAATGACTTTATTTTGAGTTATGTTTAAGACATATCTGATGTTATTCTTTTTTATTCATACATTCATGTTGATCAATGTGATAAAATAATGCTTCTTCAAGGGGAATATGAGCCATATTTAGTGTTTATTGAAAAAATATCTGTTAAGATTGGTAGACTAAAACCTACATCCAAAAATCACAAAATGTTATCGTAGCTCTGTGATGAAAAAAGATAAGGAGATCAAGTAGGAGATTATAAGCTTGAGGACTCAGTTGGCAGAATTGAAAAGAGTTGAAGAGATGAGGAGCAACCAACAGAAAGAAGAGGAGGGCCAAATTTTATAGCTTGAAGGTGAAGTTGTCACATTAAGAAAACAACTTGAAGAAAAGGAACCAGACGAGGCAAGAAAAGGGTACAAAATACTTGGATAGTTTGCTTGAAAACTAAAGATATCCATTAAATAGATCTCATCTTGGATTTCAAAATGGAGAGCCCAGCTCATCTGTAGGAAAGAACCACAATGCAAATCCAAAGGGTTGTAGCGAACAATAGTAGCATCAAGGGAAGTAACCAAGGAAACAAGCAGAAAATTAAGCAATAACTGAGAAGAAAACCTCAAGGAGCTTTTACCACTAGATTATCTTTTGTTTCTAGTCTTAGAAATTGTGCTATATCTTTCAAAATCAAAAGAATCAAAGATCCTTTATTCCTTTGATGGATGAGGTGGAGTTTTATAGCTACCACAATTTTGGACATTTTGCAGCAAATTGTAGTTGCAAAGTGTACAGATCCAGCTACCAGAACTTGCAGCAATATGATAATCCAATGAGATAATCCATTAGGTATAGTTATACATTTAACATATTTGGTTTCTCATGTAACATGTTTGGCCACAAGGCAGTTGAATGTCGATCTAGCCCTTGGAGAAGAGGCACATTTTATTTGAGGCATAGATATAACATGAGAAAAAAGATATTTGGTCCTCTTGCTTCATATCTCGGCTATGTCGAGTGTTATACATTTCAAAACTTAAAACATACAATAATAGATTGCATGATGCTCAATTATTCAAGGAAAATATGGAAAAAGCAACAGTAGATTCAGAGATAAGCTAACAGAAAACCTAAGAAGAACGAAAAGAAGCATCCTAGGACCATGTGGAGGTAGAAAGAGTAGTATTCCATGGAGTAGAGAGATCAACTCACTTTGTATTCCATGGTTACCTAAGGCATATTCATAAAATATTGCAGATGTTTATGAGAGGTCCATAGCCTCAGGGGGAGCATATGGTAGCAGTATGGTAGCATGGTATTTATATGGCTTATAGAAACAAAATATTGATGTCTTCATGAGCCTCATGCACATTCATGTGCATAGGATCATCCTTCCTATTGGACGTATAATGATATTAGGGGGAGATATGCATGGTTTTCCTTGTTATTTTCCTCATTGCTTTCTCATTCATTTGTAGCAGATTTATACATGCTTTCATGAGGGAAAGAGTACATTCTCCTCCATATGTATGTATTTGTTCACATTGAAAATTGGTTGAAATTTTTATGTACTAGCCATGAATAAAAGAAGACCATTGATCCAGCCATGAGTAGTAAAAGGTATTTTTTTGACATTATGGTTGAAATGGCCCATGTACATGCATTCCATTTGGTATATTAGCCCAACAACATTTGATCATTGTTTGCACTTGATTTTTGCATGCATAGTATTGAGTTATTTGCTTCAATCATGTAAAGCACTTTTGAGTGCATTGATGTAACAACTATGAATAGAGAGAGAGTATGTGTTGGCATGCATTGTATTGAATCTATTTCTTTAGTCGAGATGCACTAATGTGTGCAATATCATCCTTTTAACCATTTTTGTTTCATTATTTGTGCTTTGGTTGAGTGGTCCATACATTGGAGAGAGTTATGAGCCTTGGTAATGCATTGGAGAGAGCCATTGCTCTTATCGATTAAAGAAATGAGTCATACTTCAATCATGGTGTTTGGCATGTTAGAAACAGAGTATATATTTTTTCCATGTACACACTACTAAGTGCAAGTTTCAACCATGTAATTTCAATATGAAGCCATGTCATATGGTGTTTTCATCATTTGGTTATTAACAGATTGGTACTAAAGTCAAGAAAGAGAGTCATGGTTCATGTCAAGCATGTGTTGAAGTGACTCATGTTGAGTAATTACAGTTATTGCAAGCCATGTTTGTGCTGGTATATGTCATGTTTAAGCTATGTGTGAGCTTGGATTCATTAATATAGCCATGTATTATCATGTCTTGTTTATGGTACTTTGGCTGAGTTAATGAGTGGTGTTCATGCATGAGAGCGAAGTCACATTTAAACCATATATTGACTATTTTAAGGCATTGTATAATCGTGATATATCATTGATATTACCATATATTTGGTCAATGAAGCCATGTACTTTAATTGTATATCATTGGGTCAAAGTTGGTTGGAGTATTGGTCCATGACGAGCAGTCTCTTCCAAGCAAAAAGGACGCTTTGTAGTTCATCAAAAGTGTTTCTACAAAAGTATGGAGAGATGTTTTCAGCCCCATTGCATGTTCAGGGGGAGTTTGTTCATCCTAGAAGTAGAGGAAAGTGCATGGTATTGTCATAGAGGCATGGTGTTGGTGTTGGAATAGAGGCATAGTTTGTTGGTATGGTGTTTGCATGTTGGCATGAGAAGATCAATTTTCATCTACATATTGGTTGATATCAACAGTTTTCAGGATGTGGTTCGTCCATACGTGTCTTCGCTTTTCCATTGATGTCAAAGGCAGAAAGTTTTACATCCACAAGAGGAGATTAAGACCAGTCAATTGAAGATATATGGAGATCAGGTTGGTGTTGTGGTTGTAGGTTGAGATCAACGCCAAAAGGGGAGATTGTTGGGAATGTTGGCCTCATGTTGTTGGCATTTATTTCAATCTAGCATGTCAATCTAAGATGCTTATCTGAGGAATCAACCATGGATTCGATTGTGTTGGCATTGATGTGAACAAGTTTGGAGGTTCTTGTCATGATGACCAAAGGCTTGATGAAATATTGTTGAGGTGTTCCTAATGTTTGCAAAGGCTCTATAGGTGTCGGAGAAGCATTGAATACAAATGAAAAAAATTTGGGTAGAGAAGAGATGAGTTTGTGAGAGTTGGAGCATATTCTCTAGGGAGAACTTATGCACAAAGAAACCTGTTGTTGCCTTTTCTAGGAATAGTATAGCATCCAAGCAACGATCTTCTATGGGATTCCCATAGTATCCAAACAAAGATAGCTTTAAAGGGGAAATGTTGATTTACATACACACATAACTTACCATGAGAATTTCCTAAGGTATTTTCCCAAGGTTTTTGATAGATTAGAGTGAACTTGATTTTCTCCACATTCTAGAGGTGATTAAGTCAAAGATAATGAGGATTAGTGCTTTGTATTGATTGCATCTTTGTTAAGTGATAAAATATTGGAGGGTGAAGTAGAAGCGTTAGACAGAGAGAGAATGTGAGCTACAGGAAGTGCAAATATAGTATGCAAATCAAAGATTAGATTTAGAGCATGTGTTAGAGAATGATGAGGTTATTGTGTATTTATTTGTTTAACATGCTTAGGTTTCATATTGTGTTGTTTCCAGGAATGTGTTGTTGTTGATATTTATAGGAAAGTTATTGTTCTAGCCAATGCAGTTGTATATTAGAGATCATATTGGTTATATGTTTGTGTTGCAGCGGTTTTATTGGAGAGTTTATTGTTTTAGCATCAATGTATGAATTTTATATGGTTTTCTATGGATTTTCTAGTGATGGCCGAGTGTGAGGATTAGTTGATTATTGTGTGATGTTGTAGGATTTGAGTTTGATGACAAACTTGATTGTGTGAGCTAATGTATTGATTGAGTTTATGTATCAAAGATTGTTTTGGAGAGAATGTATTTATATTTTAATTTATCAACATATTGTTTATTGTTAGTCCAATATGAAAACAAATGAAATGAGGCTCACAAGTGTTTGTTTGCAGATATCATGTATCTAGTGTGAAATATTATGAAACATGGTCCATAGAGGAGCTTGAAGGTTGGGGCCTTGTTGATGGTGTTGGATTCACCAACATTCATGGGGTATCCCTAATATGAGGTCCCAATTAGACCTCACACCATTTGGAGTAGGAGCCCCATATGGAATATGACCCAATTTCCAAAATAGTGGTTTTTAATGGTATGCCTTGGTTGTGATAACACATAAAATGATGTATTTGTGAATTTGGTGAGACAAGTGTTGGTTTTTGTAGGTTGGGAGGTACTCCGAGCCTTAAGGATCGAGGGTTTGGAGAAAGGAGCTCCACAAGTGGCCTTGTGGGCTTGAAATCCAATCCTAGGGTTTTTCACCCAACGATGTTTGGGCCAAAACCATGACAAGATTGGACATGTGATGGATGGAGATGATAGATGACATTGATATGAATCCAATGCAATGAAAAACATCAAAATAAAACATGTAGAAATGGAGATATTAATTTTATGTGTACCAGTTGGGTTTGCTCGTGAAAAATTAGGTCGACTTATGTTAAAATAAGCCCATAAGGGAATATTCATTGAGCCCTTGAGATGCATACAAAAAGAGGTGTTGTGAGAGGTGATAGAACATATCCTTGAGAAAGAAATAGAAGATTGTATTAGAGAAGAGGATATTTGTTTGGCCTCATGAAAGAAGGGACCCAACAAAGGTGAAAGAGGCACAAGTCATTCCCTCTTTCTAGATTGTTTGGGGATCTAGTATGCACAGGAAGGAGACTGGCGTCTTGGAGGGAAAATGGAGGCTCAAATCGAGGCAACCATGTTTGCAAGGGGGAGACAAGAACTCAACTTTTTTCAAAAACAAACGACAATCAGAAAGATAAGGAATAATGTGAGCTCCATCCTTGATGCTGAAGGTGATAGACGAAGCACTCAGGAGGCCATTCGAAGAGTTGCTACAGATCACTATCGAGACCTCCTAACTGAAACAAAGGAAGAAGAGGATTACATAGATCTATTGCAACACCTTCCAATAGGGACAAGCAAGGAAATGAACGATAGCTTAAACAAGGAGATCGATGAGGAGGCAATCAGGAGATCGATTTGGAATCTTCAACCTGATAAAGCCCCAGGACCGGATGGCTTACCCATTTGCTTTTATCGAGCATTCTGGGGAATCATAAAAAAGGACTTGACAAAAATTCTCAATTGAATCCAACAAAAGGGAAAAATAAGAGGATACACCAATGCCACTCATCTAGCACTCATCCCCAAAGAAAATATGCCATCTGCCTTTGCTCGTTTCAGGCCCATATCACTTTGTAACTCCTCCTACAAAATCTTGACAAATATCATGGCTACCCACCTAAAGCCTTTTCTTCCATCTCTCATTTCGGAAAATCAAGCGAGATTCTTGGCCAACAGACAAATAACTGACTCCATTTTACTTGTGCAAGAAGCCATCCATTCAAGTCAAACTAGAAATGAGAAAGGATTTATACTCAAGCTTGATCTAGCCAATGCATTTGAAAGAGTAAGACACTCCTTCCTCTTGGTTTCTTTGAAGAAGATGGGATTTGACGACTGCTTTCTCAACCTCATTCAAACCTTCATTTTAGGACCATGGATCTCCCCTTTAGTAAATGGCAGACCAGGAGAAGCTTTCCAATCCTCCAGAGGCCTCCGGTAAGGTTGCCCTCTTTCACCTTATTCCTTTAGCAAGGCGTTGGACTTCAATAGGAGGGTTGGCTTAATCACAAGAATAAAATTTGGGGATGGGATCAAGAACATAAACCATTCACAATTTGTGGATGACACCTTACTGATTGGAGGGGCCTCCACTACAATAGCCAAGCGCTTCAAGTCTCTCCTTGACAAATACTTGAGTTACTCTAGCGGAATGGTAAATCAGCTAAAAAGCTGTATATATATGGCTGGAACACAGCAGCACAAGTGCTACACAATATTGCCAACATTTTTGGAGTCACATGCAAGTATGATTGGACCCACTTCTCTTACTTGGGCATGCCTGTAAGTGCTGGACCTTTGAGGGCAGAAGTCTGGGACATTGTAGTTGACAAAATGAAAAGAAAGGTGCAGCAGTGGGGCTCCATGTGGCTCAACCCAGCCGGTCGCCTCATTCTTCTTAAGTCAGGTATCTCTTCTCTGCCCCTATATTATCTTTCTCTTCTTCAAGCTCCGGCCTCCTTCCACTACAAAATGGAAATCATCCTCCACAAATTCCTATGGAAAGGGGGGGAAAATGATAAAAAGAAATTCAACTTGATTAATTGGAAGCGGGTTATCCAGTCCCAAGACTGAGGAGGTCTTGGAATTAGATCTCCTAAATACCTCAATTTAGCCTTTGGAGGCAAAAATTTTTGGAGACTCATTACTGGACTCCCAGCATTGTGGAAAAAGCTTCTGGAAATTAAATATCTAAATTTTCCTAGACAAAAGCTTCTTGATCGAGATATTCCCAATAGAGACTACTCCAAAATTTGGCAATTATGCAAGGGAGAAATTCCCTTAATCGCTCAAAATACTTCAAAAATCCCCAAGGGAGTTGCAAGCATAAACATTGGAGCTGATAGAATCGTGGGTCAGCAGCCAATAAACAGGCATGGGGGAGTCAACTCTATCCTTTCCTTTTTTGACAGAACAAGCATACACTTCCTAGACCAGATCTCCCAATGGGATCCTCACACTCTTCTTTGGTATGGTTGGTCCTTCCCAACCATACCCACTGGCCTTAATGAAAGTCTTTTTATCCTCCAATCCCATTTGCACAGTATAGCTCCTGTAAAAAAAACGATCCTAATGGGTTTCGTTGGGATTACACCATCCAAGCAGCTCACCAATATATTTGCAACATCAGCTACCCCATGCCAAGCTGAAATCACTGGAAGGTGGTTTGGACATCTGAGGCAATTCCAAAAATTAAATATTTTCTTTAGACCCTTCTCAAAGGGAAAATCCTCACAGACGAAAATTTGAAAAAGAGGGACTCAATGGTCCCTCCCACTGTCCTAACTGCTGAAGAGTCAATGCATCTTCTCTTTATTGAATGCCCTTTTTCCATCAATTGCTGGAGTAACTTATCTCATAACAATCAAATCCCATGGAACACCCAAAACACCATAGGAGAAATACTTAACAAATGGAAAAAAAACTACCACTGGAAGCACAGGAAAAATAACATAGTGAAGAGAGTCTAGGATATTCTTCCCTACAATATGCTATGGAACATTTGGCTGGCACGAAATTGGAAGGTTTCTAAGGACAAGGATTCGACTGTTAGAAGTCTTTGGAACAAGGCAAGGAGTCTTTCCCTCGAAACCATCTCAGTTAAGAATCAGAGAAGTATAAATTTCAGTGAGCTCAGTACAGAAGAACAAAGCTTTATTGGATACATGTTAGACGAAAACAACATCAATCAGATAGGCAGCGCTGCTAGCAACAGAAACAACAATGTTCACCCTAACTGGAAGATCAGGCTAAAAGAAGAAGAATTTGCAGTCTGGATTAAAAATAGCAATAGGCATTGTCTTTGCTTTGACAGGGCCTCAAAGTCGAATCCAGGGGTAGCAAGGGCAGGAGGAGTTATATTTAATGCTAATGGGGATAACATCTTGGCTTATGAGTGGGGTCTTGGCCACACTAATAGAGCAGAAGCCTTCACCCTTTACCAAGGTCTTATACAACTTAGGAAGCTTGGTATAGACATAGTCACGATATTGGGAGATTCAGAGATTATCTTCAATGCAATGGTTCAGAACAGGGATCTTCCTAATGCTCTTCTTCAGCAGATCATCAGGCGGTGTCAAATCTTAAGACACTCCATAAAATACTTGCGCTATTATCATATTTTAAGTTCTCACAATAAAATTGCTGGCAGTCAAGCCAACAAAGATTGTGCCAGGCCATTGGGATGCCTTGTCTGCAACAGCATGGAATCATTTCAGTATTTACCATGATGATGAATCCTCTTGTCATTGATCAGTTCCTTAACACTCCTGATATGATGGATTGGTCAAAGACCGGCCTTATTCCCCCTGTGACTAAGATCCGCATAGGGATCTCGCAACTTATTGAAATCATTATCTGCTCACCTCTCGTCCGTAGGTCATCCGTCCTTCTACCTCCCAGCCATCCACCCCTGCTCCTCTGAATCTCTCCCCTGATCCTCCTTGTCCCCTTTTGGTTCTCCCCTCATGCTCTACGATCTCCCTCTCGCTTGCTATATATGCCTCTATTCTCATCTATCTCTGCATCCTTTCAACTCCCTATTTTGTATTTCTGCCTTCACGCACCGCTTGCTTGCCTTTGAGCTCTCTGCAACCCCTCCTACTTTTGTCTCAGGCTACTTGCCTCTATCTGGATCGGGATCAGATAGCAACCCTATCGCCCAGCAACATTTTCTATGTGCGCAATCAAGAGCACCATTAAAAACCATTTCTTTGGTCCGCTCTTCTCCACCAAGTCTACCACTGCTCTATTCTCATCTATCTCTGCATCCTTTCAGCTCCATGTTTCGTATTTCTGCCTTCACGTATCCCTTGCCTGCCTTTGAGCTCCCTACGGCCCCTTCTTCTTTTGTCGCAGGCTACTTGCCTTTGTCTGGATCAGGATCAGATAGCAAACTTGTCGCCCAGCAACATTTTCTGTGCATGCAATCAAGAGCAGCATTACAAGCCCTCTCTTTGGTCTACTCTTCTCCACCAAGTCTACCACTGCTCTTTAAAGTCTCTGGAATTTATTGTGAACTGGATTTTTAGCAGCAACCCCTGCCAGTTCTCTCAAAAGTAGTGCTTCAAGCCCGCCCTTTGCTCTCAAGCACAGCACCCACCTATGGCGAGAAGTGAAGATTGCCTTCATTGTGCTAACCTCCAAGCAGAACTCGAACAGTTAAGAGCCCAACAAAAGATTTTGGATAGCAAGATGGATAGTTAGTAGATGATCATGGAGGCAAAGATTGAAAATCAAAGTAGGCTTATAAAAGAAAAATACGAGGCAGATATAAATATGTTCCTGCACAAGATTTCATCATTACATGAGCAGTTCAGACAACTCTCCAACAGATGTGCTCATGCTGAGGAGTCCATAGAGCTACTGAAATACATGATGGAAAAGGAAAGCGCCCTGCCCTCAAGCTCTTCAAGTATCAAGCGTGGCGAAGAAGAGGACAAGCCTGAACAGTCGACAGCGAGGCAAATCAGTCATATAAACATAGATTGAAGATGTTCTGCAAATGTTGTTTCCTATTGTTTCAATTCGTAAGGATTTATTTCTGTTTAACTTTCACCTCAAAGCCTAGAAGGCAGGAGCAAGAAGGATTTTGTAACTGTAACTCCTACTCTCCTCGCACCTTGGCACCTCACTATGTATCTCAAGGGAATAGCCTTCTCCACCTTTTATGAAATATAATATAGCAACCGATGATGTTAAAAAAAAAAAAAAATTGTCACCCATGTTGGGCATCTGGAAATATGTTTATAATTCCATATTTATATTTATTATCATGCAGGAAAAATAACATGCCAAATTTTTGCATCTAGTGGTTCCACTCCAGCGAAACTTTGACATCGAGAAAGGGCCATGAATCAAAAAATTCACCCCAAGATGGTCTTTCAACTTTCATGAAATTTCATTGAATCATCACATGACTACAATATTTCTCTTTGTCTTTAATTGAGAAATATCTAACACCAAAACTAGTATGAACACAACTTTATTGGATTCTCCTCTTTTTCCATTTAAAAAGATATAGATATAAAAAATATGAAAACAAGGATTTATAAAAAAATATAAAGCTGAAGTTTAACTATTAAGCTTTGGGGTTTTTCAATTGTTATTTAAAATGTGATTTAAAATGTATAAATAAATTTAGTGTTGGATCTCAAGCCTCTGTGGAAGTTTTTTGTAGCTTCATGTTCCGGATTGTCCACAGTTTCAACTTCATTTTGATTTGTCTTGATGATGGACCCCCTTTGGGGTTTGAAACGTCAGCAGAATGAAGTTGAAGCTGTGGACAATCCGGAACATGAAGCTACAAATTTAGTGTTTTGAAAAATCTCTTTAGAGTACTTTAGTGTTTTGAAAAATATTTTTAGAGTACTTGAATTATGTAGACTATAGAACTCAAATTTGTGATTTTAACAATTTTTTTGTTGATTTCAAGTAAAATTGACTAAAAAGTTAATTGAAATGGCTAAAAATTAAAAAGTTAGGCTACTATAAACATAATTATTCCTAAAATATTGGTAAAGAGTGTTTTCATGTTGGATTTTCACACTCACCTAGTTGGGAATAGATCACGTGGACTAACCACCACTTTGCAATCCACCCTGTGACCACTTAAAAAGGTAATGATAATGGTTTGGAAGGTTTGGAAGTTTACTAATGCCTGTAGGTTTTTTTGTAAAGGAAAACTTTGCGATCCACCCGGGGACCACTTAAAAAGGTAATGATAATGGTTTGAAATTTTACTAATTAAAACTCTTACATGGTATCAGAACCCTTGGACTACTTATAAAGGTAATGATAATGGTTTGGAAGTTTACTAATGCTTGCAGGTTTTGTTGAAAAGGAAACCTCTTACATCATATCAGAGCCTTCCCTATTTTCCTTTGAGAGGGGGTGTTGGATTTTCACACTCACCTAGTTGGGAATTGATCACTTGGACTAACCACCACCACTCTGGGACCCACCCTAAGACCGCTTAAAATGGTAATGATAATGGTTTGGTGTAATGAAAAACTCAATGCATTACTTACATAATCATCATTTTGACACAAAAGCATTTTATTCTTACTAACAATTTTGTTCAAAATGACTTAAAGATAAAAGCTATTTTTTCTTTCAACTAGACTGAGCTTATGCCAATGCTAACCCCAATGTTAAATAGAAGAAAGATACAAAATTATTTATATTAATTTAAATAAATATGTAATTGATTAAGTTGTCTTTATGTTTTTTAATTATAAGTAAAATTTAATAATTATATACTTGTTAAAATCGTAAATTTGATAAAAAAAAATCAATTTGTTTTTGATAACTTTTTTAAATATTAAAAAAATGGATCTCTTCACTTATAATAAGTATAGATATTACAAATTTCCCTTGTCATTAAGAGAAGCATGAACATTGATTACTCATGAAACATTGTTTTTTAAAAAATGATCAAAACACATAAAGCTTTCACTTGCCAAAAGTCGGCCTGAATACCAAAATATCCAAACTTTTTAGCTAAGCAAAGTGACCAAACAAAATGTTATTATTTTATTTTATTTTTTTAAACTAGTAATATCTATCCTAACTCAACACAAAAAAAAGAACTATTACTAAATTATTGGTGGATGATTTATAAGATTTTTCTTTTTTTCTTTTTTTTATCATAAAAAAATAAGCTTTCACTCTTATGAAATGAATTTGAATCTAAAAAACTCTTAATCAATTATAAAAACAACTTTAACTTTAAATAATTTTTAAATATATATATAATTAATAAGAATATCATATATAAAAAAATCAAACATTACCGAGATTACAACTTAAATTTTATGTTGGAAAAATAATATTTCATTTCTTATTATCGGTTTTCTTATAATTTCTTCAATAATTTTTTGCTTTCATTTTTTAATTTCCATACCATTTTCGTTGATATTCCTGCACTTCCCAAGCTTGGTTTCTGAATTTGGCTCTGGAGCTCTTCATTTTTCTGTTAGATGCTGCACGAATAATGAGATGCCTCACGAATGATATCCAGCGCATGGTTTTAGTTGGTGAGGTTTTTCTTTAAAACACGTCTTGCCGTAAGTTATAACTGGGTAATGTTTCCGGGAATATTGACGTGTAACGTAGAAGGATAGAATTTATACTTGCGTTTGAGAGGTGTGGTTGTTTTTCCTTTTCTGTTTTAGAGGTTTGGTTCTTTTATTCCTTTTAATGTTAGTCGACATGCATTAGGTTTTGTTTAGTTAGAATGTCACAGTATTGGAGATAAATGATGGGTTATTAAATATATATATATTTTTTAATAAGATAATTAGAGTAAGATGTTTATAATGAAATATTTTATTTATTAAGAATGAGTAGGTTTGATCAGTTAGAATGTCACAATATTAATAGAGATAAATATGAGTTATATATATATATATAATATATAAAAATAAATCATTTATAGTTCTTTTTAGATTCATTATTGTTCCACACTCATATTTGCTTCATGTTCACTTTTTAAATTCTATTTTATAATATAGTTCCAAATGCATCACTTATTAGTGTTTCTTCTATTTCCATTAATTTTTCTCTACCCTAACTATTTATCTTCCTTTTACCCTGTGTTTACCCTGTGTTAGATCTTTCAACTTTGGCAAAATGTTGTTTCGCTTGGATTGAGAAATATCTAACATCAAAACTAGTATGAAAGCAACTCTCTTGGATTCTCTTGGTCTTGTATTTACAAAGATATAAAAAGATAACAAGGAGGATTTAAAAATATATACAAATA
>APFE030907539.1:35396-74953 GCA_000404065.3 Pinus taeda | reverse complement strand
GGGGGGAAATGATGGTCATCTACAAGCTTCAAAGCCACATCAAGCGAGCCTGAGCCACAACCTGCCACACCAGTTTCAGAGTTGTAGCCAGAGACAAAGATGCCTGAACATGCCTTTATTTGGAAATATGGGACACTTCCTCTAGCAGAAGACTTCAGCTTCTTGCCAGTTTTGGAAGAGTTCCGGAAACAAAATTGAGAACGCTTCCTCTAGCAGAAGACTCCAGCTTCTTGCCAGTTTTGGAAGAGTTCTAGGAATTGCATAAGCATTCCAGAGTTGTAGGTCATCCTTAAACCATCACAGGTTGAGACTTCCCTTTTACAGGTTGAAGTTTTACCTTTTATGCGGGGTGAGGCCTCCCTTTTATGGTTGAAGGTTTCCCTCTTTAAAGCAATAGGATCACTTCCTCTAGCAGAAGACTTCAGCTTCTTGCTAGTTTTGGAAGAGTTCCGGGAACTGCACTAAACGTTCCAGTGTTGGTGGTCATCCTTAAACCACCGCCCTTTATACCAACATTTCATAGAGCACATTCAGCCTAGTGCTGCCATGCATATTTGCACATTTTGTATTATAGCTCTTTTCTTGGACTCATACATAACCCTTCGGATTAAGGGGGGGAATGTTGGACACCTAATCCTAATGGGTTAGTGTGGAAGCCGAATAGACTAAGTAGTCCAAGGGACCTTGGGATGTGAATCCCAACGGTCACCATATTGTACTATAAATGTACATCTGTTGTTAATAAAAAATGCAAATGCATGCTTTATCTTTCCTATTCGTTCTCGCTGTCCATGTCTGTTTAACATGACCCTTCCTCATCCAACTCAGGTAGACTGGTTTGAATTTTGCAATTGTTCCCAATCACTTTCTTCAGGCATGAGACATGGAAAACTGGATGGATTTTTGCAGTAGGCGGCAAGGCCAGCTTGTATGCTACTTCTCCAATGCGCTGAAGTACTTGATATGGTCCGTAGAATTTTGGAGATAATTTTTGACAACCCTTGTCTTTGAGTGATGTTTGCTTATATGGTTGCAACCTCAAAAATACCTGATCCCCTTCTTGAAATTGGCGCTCTGAGCGATGTTGGTCTACCTGTTGCTTCACGCAGTTTTGAGCATGATGAAGTTTCTTCTAAAGATGGGTGAGTATGGTTGAACGATCTTGTAGGAGTTGATCACTACTTGTAGCTTTGAGCATCCCTTGATATAAGAGTAGGGGAAGGAGGGAGTTGACCATATACTGCTTCATAGGGAGTCATTTTGGTGGTGGCATGATAGTTGGTGTTATACCACCATTCAGCTAGAGGTAACCACTATACCCAAAGATGTTGCTTTTCTGAAGTGAAACACTTAAGGTAGGTTTCTAGACATTTGTTGACAACTTCAGTTTGACCATCTGTTTGTGGATGATAGGAAGTGTTGAGTTTTAGTTGGGTGCCTTGTAGCGTGAAGAGTTCCTACCAAAAATTACTAGTGAAGATCGGATCACGATCGGACACAATAGAAGTGGGCATGCCATGCAATTTGAAGATCTGATCCATGAAAGGTTGAGTGACCAAAGTCGGTGTAAACGAATGGGGTAGGGTGCAGAAATGAGCATACTTCGAAAGTTTGTCCATAACCACCATGATGACTGACTTGTCTCCGGACTTTGGAAGACCTGTAATGAAATCCATAGAAACCTCCATCCATATTGATGTCGAGATAGGCAATGGTTGTAATGTGCCTGGTGCTTTGACGGTCTCCCCTTTGTGGCGTTGACAAACATCGCATTTAGCTACAAAATTAAGGATGTCCTTTTTCATGTCTGTCCAAAAAAATGATCTTCCGGTGCGAGCATACGTCTTCTGAAAGCCTGGATGTCCTGCAAGGGGGGATGAGTGCAATTCTACGAAAATGCGACTTTTGAGGCTGGATGTTGGTGATATTATGACTTTGTCCCTGTAGCGAAGAATTTCATTCTGCCACGAGTAGCCCTTGGTGGGATTTGGTTCCGTATGCAATTGAGAAATAAGTTGGGAGAGCCCGGGATGTGAAAACCATTCCCTACGAGCTTCTTCAATCCATTCTGGAATGGGAAGGGAAATTGCTAGCAGGGTACTTTCTTCCTCAAATTGGCGAGATAATGCATTTTCTACACTATTTTCTTTCCCTTTTTTGTAAACGATCTCATAATCATATCCCAGCATTTTGGTGAGCCCTTTATTTTGTTGTGGGGAGGATAGGCGTTGCTCCAAAAAATATTTAAGACTGTGATGGTTTGTGCGGATTTGGAAACGTCGCCCCAGTAAGTAAGGACGTCGGTCTCTACTGCATGTAAGATGGCCATCATTTCCTTCTCATAGGTAGATTGACCCAGATTCTTCCCACTTAGTTGTTGGCTTGTGAAGGCCAAAGGTCAACCTTCCTCCATTAAGACTGCCCCAATACTTGTACCCGAAGCATCACATTCAATGGCAAAAGATTTGGTGAAATCCAATAGTGCTAAGACTGGAGTGGAATACATGGCATTTTCAAGAGCTGTAAATGCCTGCTGTGCATCATCATTCTAGAAGAATGAATTTTTTTTCAGGATTTGCGTGAGGGGCTTCACTATGCGACCATAATTGCTTATGAATTTGCAATAATAGCATGTGATACCCTAAAATCCTCTCAGGCTCTTCAAGGTCTTAGGTTGAGGCCAATCTTGCATTGCCTGGATCTTTTTGGGAGCCACCTTGACACCTACACACCCCACAATGTGGCCCAAATACTCAACTTCTTCCATGCCAAACGAACACTTGGACATCTTAACAAATAATTGATTCTTGCGAAGCAGTTGTAAGAGTAGATCTACATGCTGAAGATGTGCGGCCCAAGTGCAACTATAGATGGGGATGTCATCGAAGAAGACAAGAACAAATTTCCTGAGATATGGTTTGAGAAGATGGTTCATAAGGCTCTAAAAGGTAGATGGGGAATTACAAAGACCGAAGGGCATGACCAAGAACTCATAATGGCCTTCATGAGTTCAGAAAGCAGTCTTTGGAATGTTGACTTCCTTCATGCGAATTTGGTGGTAGCCTGAGCGAAGATCCAGCTTAGTGAAGAATTGAGGCCCATTGAGTTCATCCAGCAAATCATCAACCACCGGGATGGGAAATTTATCTTTGATTGTCAACTTATTGAGGGCCCTGAAGTCTGGACACATCCGCCATTCCCCATCTTTCTTGAGTACCATGACCACTGGTGATGAATAAGGATTAATGCTGGGACGTATGACACCTGCTTCCAAAAGTTCCTTGATTATTTTTTCTATTTCATTCTTTTGGGTGAACAGATATCTATATGGGCACACATTTGGGGGTTGGGCCCCAGGAACCAAGGTGATGCTATGATCATTTTCCCCTCTCGAGGGTGGAAGCTCATGAGGCTTGTCAAACACCGGCAGATGGTTATTTAAAATTTGTTGCATCTCAGGATGAATTGGTAGACACTTGGTTGCGACTGCCTGGATGGAATTAAATTGAGCTATAACTCCATGATGGCCCTTTTTTAGCAATTTTTCCATCCTATGTGAGCTGATGATAGAGGGGGCTCCCACCTGGAGTCCACGGAGGGTATGTGTGGAGTTGCTCTGCTTAAAACTCATATATAACTCCCGTAAATCCATTGTGATTGGCCCAAGAGTGTGAAGCCATTCAGCCCCGAGGACAATGTCGCACCCACCCATGTGTATTGCAAGCATGTGGGTCTTCAACTGATAATCCCCCATTTGAAGTTTGACATTTTCACAGCGGCCTTCACATTTCATTGTGCCCCCATCTACAATTTGGACTTGGAAGTTAGAAACTGCTCGTACAAAACAATGCACTGCTTCTGCGACTTTTTGATGGATGAAATTATGTGTACTTCCACTATCAATCAAGACTACTACTAGGCGATGTTTAATAAAACCTCTGATTTTGAGAGTTTGAGGTGAAGAAATCCCTGCCAGAGCATGTAGTGAAATAACTGGTTTGTCAGGGACATTGTCCTTTTGTTTGTCCTCTTCTACCGCCTCAGGTTCCTGAAGCAGTAGATCTTCCTCCAACGAGCTGTAATCAGTGGCATCAATTTGAAAAAATTTGGGCTCCTTGCATTTGTGATCTGGGGAGTATTTTTCATCACAGTAGTAACATAATCCCTGCTTTCTTCTTTTGGCCATTTCTACATGTGACACCTTTTGAGCCTTAAGTGTTTGAGTCGTGCTGTGAGCCTGTGGGGAGCGACCCTTGGCGGTGAAATTTGGGCAAGTGGACAGGGCTGCTAACGCACGTTCCACGTTACGAGCTACCTTGCAAGCCTCAATCCATGTGGGTGGGTGGTGCAGTTGGACGTGGGCTTTTATGGCCTCTTTAAGACCGCTGATAAAACATTCCATGTAGAACACATCTGAGATACCCCTAGTGTGGAAGGCTAAGGCTTCAAAGGCTAAAATATATTCATCCACTGTGCCAGTCTGTCGAAGCTTAGTAAGACAACCCAAAAAAGAAGATTCCTGGTCAAAGCGGTGTGTAAGAGCTTTTTTGAATTTGTCCCAAGTCAAAAAAGGTGCATTGCAACGTTGATGCCATTCCCACCATTTCCACCTTTCATTGTCCAAGTACAAGCTTCCCACCATAAGCTAAGTCTCATTATCTAGGATGTTATTTAGATTGAAATACTGCTCCATTTGTGCTATCCATGTCGCTGGGTGAGAACCATCAAATTTATGCATATCCAACTTGGGAGGCCTCGAACGGGATTGTTGTTTTTGGAGGCCCCAAAGGTGAGGAGAATGGCTAGACTCACCCTCACTATGTCCATTGCCAATATACGCCTCCTCATGGGCTTCCTCCTTGGCCTTCGGGATTACCCTTGGGATTAATATTGCTAGATCGTCAAGTTGAGTTTGGATGGATTGCAAGGTTTGTTCAAGTTTTTCCATCCTCTCATTGGCCATAGCTTGAGCTCTAGTTGCTACCATGCACCGACCTGATGCTCTTGAAATTTGGGATCGCCAATTTTTTTTTTTTCACTAAGACTTAAATGGTACCACCGTGATCAGTTCGCCGTCTTGATTCTGATGGGTTAGATCACCAATAAGCACCCCGGGAGATCTCAGACTCCTTTTTTCTTTTTTTCTGAAAACTCCTAATGGAGTTTTACTCCTTCCTTAGCAATACTGCAGTCGTCGAATCCTGAAAATGTCAATGCTGTCAAAAGTCTTGCGAAAATCATGCTCCCGTATAGGAACCCCACACAACTACTCAGATCAGGTGGATCTGAGAGATCTGAATGGCGGATCGGATAACTCTGAGTGGCGGAACATATTGCTACTACATATCTGATGGATCTAATAGATCGGACTACTATCTGCTGCTGCTGCACCCTTTTGCGCGAGCGGATCTGCCAGCGATGATGCGTGATCCCAAGATAGGAAAGGGAACTATGGTCTTGAGGAGTGTCAAGTGCTATAGATCACAATATACATAAGGGTCTGATAGTAGTACTAAGCCCAATGTTTCAGGGCTCTAACTAAGGAGGATCAACCGTACCCTTAGCCGTACAACCCGACTACCCTATCGTATGGGCGAGTAATCTCTCCAAGTGCTGTTCTCGGTGTACTGTAGCAGCAAGACAGCCGACGATTTATCTATGGCTAGGTTGCAGAGGAGCTAGGGGTCTTCCGATATACCCAGAAGGTATGTGGAAGACAGTCCATACGTGGTTCTGTCTAATGCGCTACTACTCGAAGAGGTACCCACAGGGGTTACAAGGGAGTCCAACAAGCATGACCACCTCTTGTATTTCCTGCGTGCATGCCTCCCCAAATCTGCAGGTTTATGCGCTCAATGATAGATCTCGTGGTTTAAAGACGCAGGAACATGTCTCTAGCCAAAAAAAAAAAATTTGCTAAGAAATGGAGATCCCACCGGCCCTGGAAAGTGCTCTGATACCACTTGTTATGCTCTTAACCTGCAAAAGATACCCAAATACAGAATATGTGAAGAAAAATAACCAGAACATAGAATAGTAAGAGTCAACAGCAAATATTTTATTATCCAGAAAGCAATGTTCACTGGCCTCTTCGAGGGGGCAACCTCCAATAGAGCAGATCTCGATTCAGAAATAAGACATGATGCTCCTCGCAAGGAGTCTCCATCCTTTATATATGACTCATACATGCAATACCATGGATCAATACCATGGGTTTTATTAATACCATCTATCTAATACTAGGCCCATTTGCAACTAACTGTGGTCCCATCATTAATAGTGGGTTAACCACTTACAATTATTAATATGAGCTTTATTGACTCTTTATTATGACGTGATCCCACTACATAAATAAGGGGGTTAGGGTGGGACCCTGACAACCATGTTCCAACGTCGCATTATGACAAACATTGTTTCAATATGAAAATCAGCCATGGTCACATTGTGAAAAAATTGTCTCTTGGTCCAACGTCACATTGTGACAACCATGGTCCAACATCGCATTGTGACAAATATTATCTCAATATGAAAATTTACCATGGTCAACCATGGTGAGCCATAGTCCAATGTGACACTATGACAAAGGTTGTCTTAGTACAAAAATCATTCATGGTCAAACATAGTCCAACATCGCATTGTGACAAAGATTGTGTCAGTATGAAGATCAACCATGGTCAACCATGGTCAACCATGATCAAGCATGTTTATTTTAGGGTTTATAATATTTATCTTGGGGTTTATATACCTTGGGTTTAGTATTATTCCCTTGGGTTCATAATCCCTTGGGTTTTTAATGTTAATCCCTTGCATTTATTATTTTCTTGGGTTTATAATCATAGTGTCCCATGGTCAACCATGGTCCAACGTCACATTGTGACAATGATTCTCTCAAAAATCAACCATGGTCCAACATCACAATGTGACAAAGATTGTCTCTATATGAAATCCACTCAATCTCAACCATGATCAACCATGTTTCAGCAATGCTTTGTGAAAAATATTGTCTCAATATGAAAATGAATCATGCTGAACCATAATCAACAATGTTTATTTTAGGGTTTATGATATTTATCTTAGGGTTTATATACCTTGTGTTTATAATATTAATCTCTTGGGTTTATAATACCTTTTGGTTTTAAAATTGATCCCTTTGGTTTATTATTCTGTTGGGTTTATAATATCAATCGGTTCATATTCCTAGGGTATAATATTATTCATATTGTTTATAATATTATTCCTAGGGTTTAATATAAAGCCCCTGGGTTTATAATCATGGTCGTCCATGGTTAAAGATGGTCCAATGTCACAATGTTCCAAATATTGTCTCAATATGAAAATCAACGATGGTGAACCATGGTCCAACGTTGCATTATGACAAAATTTGTCTTATTGCGAAATTCAATGATGTTAAACCATTGTCAACCATCTTTATTTTAGGGTTTATAATATCTATCATAGAGTTTTTATACTTTGGGTTTGTAATATTATCCCTTTGGTTTAATATTGATCCCTTCAGTTTATAATTTCTTGGGTTTTTAGTATTAATCCATTGGGTTTATAATATCAATGACTTGGGTTTATTAATCTTATGGTTCATATTCCTAGTGCATAATATTTCCATATGATTTATAATATTAATATTTAGGTTTATTATAAATCCATTGGGTTTATAATCATGGTCAACCATGGTCCGACATCACCTTGTGAAAATGAGTTTCTCAATATGAAAATCAACCATGGTCAACTACATTCCAAGGTTGCATTATGACAAAGATTGTCTCAACCATGGTCAATCATGGTCAATCATTGTGAACTATGGTCGATAACCATGGTCAACCATGGTGAATAACCATGGTCACATTGTGACAAAGATTGTCTCTTGGTCCAACGTCACATTGTCATAACCATGGTCCAATGTAGCATTGTGGGAAAAATTGTCTCAATATGGATATCAACCATGGTGAGTGATGGTCAACCATTGTCTAATGTCGCATTGTGAAAAAGGTTGTTTCAATATGAAAATCAATCATGGCTAATCGTAGTCCAATGTCGCATTGTGACAAAGATTGTGTCAATATGAAAATAAACCATGATAAACCATGGTCAACCATGTTTATTTTATGGTTTATAATATTTGTCATAGGGTTTCTATAGTTATGTTAATAAATACATATTAATTATACACCTATCGGCATATATCAACCACATTTACTAATGTGCTTGTACATGTGTTTCACATACGACTATCAATGTATATCAACCACATTAGTTAAAATGGTTGTGATTTATAATATCTATCTTAGGATTTATATACTTTGGGTTTATAATATTAATCCTTTAGGTTTAATATTATTCCCATGGGTTTATATTATCAATCCCTTGGATTTATAATATAAATTACATGATTTTTAATATTATTAACAATACTAAAAATTACATTAATAAATAATTTGTTAAATTTTTAATATTAAATAATAATGAAAATATATAGTTTAGGAAATTTGATCTCTTCACTATTTGATATATATAAATCTAAAATAAATTTACATTGATCATATTTATAAATATATATAAATTTAAAATAGATTTTCATTAATGGTATTTATCTGGATAGAGTTTCCTATTAAAAAAAAAAAATAAATATCCATGTTTCTCAATGGAAATAAATGAAACCACATTTATTAAATCTCTAGATTAATAATTAAATATAATAATTTATTTAATTAATTAATTGTGGTTGTAATAAAGATTTGATAATTTTAATTATATAATTTTTAATATTAATATTTATTATTATTATTTAATTATTTAATAAAATATTAATTTATTATTTTAATAATTATAATAATAAAAAATTAATTTTACTAAAAATCAATTAATTTTATTATTTATAATAATAATTAATATTTTATTGTAATAGTGTTTTTCTCATTAATATGATAAATACTAATAGAATCTTCATCTTATATCAATTATATTTAATTAATTAAATGTCGTTGTTCTAATGGATAAAAGCAAAAGACTTACAATTCATTGTAAACAACTAAAGCCATTATCAATAATTATAATTTTAATTTGGAAGACAATTACATGAAAACTACCAATAATATGTTATCACGTTGACAAAAATTGTAATTATGAAATAATAATTATTTCGTCATTAAAAAAATCATAATTAAAAAAAACAATTCTGGAAAATGGCTAATAAAATTTATGCATGAATTATAATTGTTGGATTCACATGAGATCAAGTTTATTCCCGACTTAGAACCATAGTTGAGGCGATCAGCGGCAACAAGACTAACACAACAAAGACCACTATCATGGCAGCCATGCTGTAAGGACTTGCAGTCCTTGAACGTGTTCTGGCTTGAAGTGCAAGCTCAACATTAGCGTGCGAAGGTGTTATGGCATAACACAAGTGTGTGGAAGGTTGGGCGAGCTATTTATACATGCGTGGGAGTGTGGAGGAGCACCCACGAGTCGAGAAACAAATGAAGGAAGGCTGACTCACGTATAGAAGCATTTGTGATGAAGGTTGAGGGCGTGGGCAGATCAGCTGGGTAGCTATGACCTCACCCTGCCACTCATATATATTGGTGGTGCGTGGAGCTCATTTCCACCATCGCTCAACAAGCAACTTCGCTCATCCAACAAAGAAGAAGAGCGTGGACAAGGATAGCCACAACAATAGAAGGAGGTCGCATAAGGTGATGCGCCCAACCTTGGGCGAGGCTACACTAAGGAAACATGATGTCTTGGTTTTGGGTGAGGGCGCCGGTATGGGTCACCCGCCAAATGAAGAGAAGGGTGTGCACAAGTGTGTGGCACCCGGATTGTGCGAAGGAGCACCTGACAGTGAAACGAAGGCGTTGGCGCTCGGTTTGTGTGATGACTTGGCACAGGTTCTTGGGTGACTCGGGTGAGTGCCCACCCATCGTGCAAGTGTGCACAGTGTGACTTTTGGTGAAGTGCTCAGATTGTGAATGGAGGTGTGACTCATGCGGAGGCGCCTGTGTGTGGAAACTTGGTTACGACGAGGCACACCCAAGTTGGGCAAAGAACACGATCATGCAACGAGGTGAACGATGGGTTGGTGAGTCGTGTGGCGACTGCGCGGAGGTGCCGACGAGCTGGGAAACCGAGTTTGCCGAAGTTGAAAATTGGCTAAGTGTAAATTTGGGGTTTCCCAAGATTTAGCTTGTACTTGTAAAAGTGAAGATTGTATAATATATTGATTCAGGCAAACTCATATTGCAGGGAGTTGCCCCTCCCTTTATATTGTTGTGCATTTCTCTTGTATAATGTTGTTTATGTGAATGTTATGGGCTTTCACTTGTATAAAGGATAAAAGAATAGTACTTGGTAACAAAAATAAAACTAATTATGGAATGTTAGGCATAGTCTACAATCGTAAGTATTGGTGAAAAGAAAATGATTGGTAGTGCCGCACCTCAGTATAAGTGGTTGAAAGACTACCATGGGTGTAGGGGCGTGATAGTTGGTATCAAAGCTGATTTAGGTGAAGTGCAAACGAAGGAAGCTAATTCTACGAAGGCCAAAGACTTGAAAAGAAGTTCAAGTTTTGCAGGTAATAGGTGGAGTCAAGAGCTGGTTCAGTCTTGCAAGGGA
Source organism: Pinus taeda (assembly GCA_000404065.3). NCBI lineage: Eukaryota > Viridiplantae > Streptophyta > Pinopsida > Pinales > Pinaceae > Pinus > Pinus taeda. The sequence continues at coordinate 64,321 of APFE030907539.1, read as the reverse complement.
GAACCTGGTGAATGGTGAAGAATCAATAAGGATATCTATCTCGTACGAAATGGGTTTTACAACATTCAAGGAATTTGAAGGGAGTCTACTTGAAGAGTCAACTGAGGTTGAACAAAGGTTTGCGGAATGGGTCAAAGTACTATTCAAAGAAAAGGATTCTCTTCATGCTTTGGTCAAGGAAGGGATTTCTGAAGGGAATAGGGATGAAGCCTATCGACTTGCAAAGGAAGTGGACTTGTTTGATGTAGAACTCATGGAATTGAAGATAAGGTAGGACTTGATTCGAGAAAAGTGGAAATGGCTAGCTCTTGAGAAGAAGCATTCCATAGCTTTGACTCATAAGGAGAAAGCTACAGAATGTGAGGATAAGGAAGAGGAAGTTGTCATAGTTGAAGATGTTGCAGATGTGACAACAATGGAGGATGAACTTAAGATTGATCAAATTGGACCAAGATCGTGCAATTTGCAGACATGGATGGATGAGGATACTCATATGGAGGAGCCTCATGATGATGGTGATTTAAGTATTGTTGATATTTGTGTTTCACTTGAGCATTTGGAAGATGAACCGTATGCATGGAAGAGCAAAATCAGTTTGCCAATGCAAGGGAGGATCTTACCATGGATGTCTATTATGAGACCTCATATGGAAGAGCAAGGGTTGTTGATTGTTGCAGGGCTTGTTGGGGTTGTTTGTGACCTTATGGTAGAAGGTACAAAGGCCCGTGACAAGAGAGGAACATGATGATCGTTGCGGAGGATTGGGTCATGCTTTATCCACATGGAGAATTGGCTAAGTGCCCGGCATGACTCATGGATAGATTGAGGAGGGAACACACTTGATGATGCTTGGGTGGAGTTCTCATGGCCGGGACCAAGAGAGGAACTCTTGGTGGAACTTTAGTGGGGGATATATGACGGAAGAGACTCATGATATGATGATGATATGGTTGGGTGACCGAGTTCACTAGACCGAAGATTGCAGACTTGGATGAGGATGACCGATTATTGTGATGGGTCTACATGGTTGGACTACATGGGCAACTTCGTTATGGACATCAGGTTGAAGACACGGAGCATGATAGTCTTATGCAGGGACATTATGCAGGCGCACTTATAGAGGTGTCACTATGGGCATCCAATGAGGAGTTCCAATGCAGAGATGTTGTGCAGGTGGATTCGCTGGTGTGACATGGAGATGTTTTGTTTATGAGTCGATGGAGAGGTTGTGCACTCTTGTACAACAAAGCCATGGACTTGGATGGATTATGAGCATACTATGGAGCATTCCTACTACATGGAGAGTTGAGGCATCTTGTAGAGATCTTTAGGCCGAGACTTGTATGCTTGCTGAGATGTTGGTTGGAGATGACTCATGGAGCTCATGATGACATGAGGTTGTGACTTTTAGGGACTTCATATATGGTGGACTTAGAGGATATGATGCATTGAGGAGCTCAGGTCAGAGACTTTGATGCAGGACAGGGTGCATACTTTCGAGTACATGTATGGGAATGGCTTGGAAGAGTGACTTGATGTCGAGATTGATATGAGACACTTTAGAGTGATGGAGTTACGACGATGATGATGCCTTGTTGGCAACACTTAGGCATGGGTTGAGTCGAGACGTAACCACCTTTGACACATGGGAGCTGATTGATCTATGATCATGGGTAACACATGGATAGATGAGATAGGTGTGTATTTGTTTCTATGACTTGAGAGATGGCACATTGCAGATATGATGGAGGTTGCTTCATGGACCTAGATGTGGCACATCGAAAGTCGGGTTGATGAGATGATCTCTTCACTTTGAGGAGATGGATATTTTGCAGATGGATGATGATGTTGGGGTAGATGTGGCTGATTTCATGCAACACATTAGTACTAGACATTATGGACAACATGTTGCAGATGAGATGAGGACTACTTCATGGGCCTGAGCATGGCTTACTTATATGGAGATGGATTCTTGATCGAGTTAAGTATGTGACAGGATGTTCTGAGAAACAATTAATGGTGGCATGAGGATGTGCATTCTGATGGTTTGAGCGTGACAGTTGGATTAGCTACCCAACTAGTTCAGAGATGGGAGCCAGCATGTACAGAGATGTGTTAGCATTGTGTTGTAGTATCATGGCAGCAGTTCACATGAGGACGACGCATGATGAGGTCAACATGAGAGGTTGCAGAAAGCATGTAGCTTGAGATGGAGGGACCAACCTTCCACGATGGGGAGCAACATGTGGAGATTGTGACAAGATGGTCAATGGTCATGGATAGAGAGGATTTCTAGTGTATGACGTACCGATGGGGTGTATACCTTGGTATGGTGATCTTGGTGACAGATGGTTGCCGGGACGAGACATGAAGGAGACAGTGGTTCTACATATGATGGAGAGATGTTTGCAGTATGTGGAGGAGTTGACATCATGGGTGAGACAGTTGTTGATGATCTTGGTGGATGACTACCAAGATGGTATGTTGTCGAGGATGACAATGACTTTAGGTGGAGGAGGATGTAAGGACCTGCAGTCCTTGAACACGTTTCGGCTTGAAGTGCGAGCTCAACATAAGTGTGCGAACGTGTTATGGTGTAATACAAGTGCGTGGAAGGTTCGGCAAGCTATTTATACATGCGTGGGAGCGTGGAGGAGCACCCACGGGCCGACCAACAAATGAAGGAAGGTCGAATCATGTTTAGGAGCATTTGCAATGAAGGTTGAGGGCGTGGGCAGGTCGGCGGGGTAGCTACGACCTCACCCTGCCACTCATGTATATTTGTGGTACGTGGAGCTCATTTCCACCATCGCTCAATAAGCAACTTCGCTCATCCAACAAAGAAGAAGTGCATGGACAAGGATATCCACAACAATAGAAGGAGGTCGCATAAGGTGATGCACCCAACCTTACGCGAGGCTACAGGAAGGAAACCCGTTCTCTTGGTTTTGGGTGAGAGCACGGGCAGGGGTCGCCCGCTGAACGAAGAGAAGGGCATGCACAGGTGTGTGGTGCCCAGATTGTGCGAAGGAGAGCCCGACGGTGAAACAAAGGCGTGGGCGCCCGATTTGTGCGACGACTTGGCACGGGCTCTTGGGTGACTCGGGCGGGCACCCGCCCATCATGCAAGTGTGCACGGTGTGAATTTGGTGAAGTGTTGAGATTGTGAACAGAGGTGTGACTTGTGCGAAGGCGCCCGTGTGTGGCGACTTAGTTACGATGAGGCGCGCCTAAGTTGGGCAAACAACACGATTGTGCAACGAGGCAAACAAAGGGTTGGTGAGTCGTGCGGCGACCATGCAGAGGTGCTGACGAGCTGGGAAACCGAGTTTGCCGAAGTTGAAAATTGGCTAAGTGTAAATTTTGGGTTTCCCAAGATTTAGCTTGTACTTGTAAAAGTGAAGATTGTATAATATATTGATTCAGGTAGACTCATATTACAGGGATTTGCCCCTCCCTTTATACTGTTGTGCATTTCTCTTGTATAATGTTGTTATGTGAATGTTATGGGCTTTCACTTGTATAAAGGATAAAAGAATAATACTTGGTAACAAAAATAAAACTAAATATGGAATGTTAGGCGTAGTCTACAATCGTAAGTATTGGTGAAAAGAAAATGATTGGTAGTGCCACACCTTTCTATAAGCAGTTGAAAGACTACCGGAGGTGTAGGGGCATGACACATGGCATTAGGGAACTTTTCGCCACTGCAATTTTTCATACCGACTAAGAACGAAAAAAAATTGAAGCAGAAACTTGATTTTCGCTCGAAGATTCACACGAATTTAATTATCATGCGGTGGTTGATCATGAAAGAATACGAAAATCAATTGAGAGAATGTCAACTAAAGCAGTATTTATAAGTGGGAATTGGAATATCAAAAGCTCTAAGAATTTGTCATGATTTTCCCACCAGAACTAAGAACAAAAGTTGAATGGATCCAGTGTTCGGACACATTTTCGCCAAATTATTGTTTTTTTATTAATGAACTGATTTTTAAATATTCTGTAAAAATTTTCAATAATAATAACAATTGAATCATGTCGATTATACACTTAACTTGTGATTCTAACAATTTTTTATTTAATTTAATTTTAAAATAAATAATAAAAAAAACTAAAAATATTAAAAATTTTAGATTACTATAAACATAATTTTTCGTAAAAAGATTATTACATTATTTACAAAACCATCATTTTATACCAAAGAATTTATTTTACTTACAACTTTGTTCAAATTTTCAAATTAGTATAAAGATAAAAATATATATATATATTTATATTAAGTTAAATAAATATGTAATTGATTAAGTTTTATTTTTTGAAATTATAAAGAAATTTTAAGAATGATATAGTTATATATAATATTATAGTGTGTAAAATTTGGTTGAAATCTTTTTTTATTTATTATTCTTTTTAAAACTTAAAATAATATTGATATTAAAATAATTAGCATCTCTTCACTTATAATAAATATAGAGGTGAAATGGATATACTCTATTTTTGTGGGGTTAATGTAAAAAGATTACAAATTTCCTTGTGATTATGATAAGTCATACTATGCCATATATGGCACCCATATAACCCTTCCTTTTATTTTCTTTTCTTTTTTCTTTTTCTTTTTTTTTCACAAAATTGGCTCATCCAAAGTCAAAGTTGAGAGTTCCACCATTGTAATGGAACATTTCCCATGAAATGTTGCTTTCAAGTGTTTTGGTCAATTTTAAAGCAACTTTATTTGAAAACAAATTGATCAAAACACATGAAACTTGAATTTGATGTTAAAAGAAGTCTCATTTTGTGTACCACATACCCATTAACTACTATATCTAAGAAAAATTGTAGTCAACTAGCCAAACTAAATGCCACTATTTCATTTTTTTCCTTTCTTTTTTAAGATAGGAATACCTATCATAACTCAATTATCAGCAAAGAGTAAAAACATTTGTCACTAAATTACCCCTTTATAAAAAAACAGAGTTTTACTTGATTCATTGGACGATGACATTTTACTTTGACAAGATGCCCTTGAATCTTGAAATGTTAACTTATATATTTAAATCCAAAAAAAAACACTTAATCAATTAAAAAATAATTTTCAATTTTAAATAATATTTAGTATAAATATTATATATAAAAAATTAAATATTATCATAACTACAACCTAATTTCTTACTTAAAAACATTAATATTTTACTTTTTATTATCATCTTTTTTTTAACTTTTCTAGTAAATTTGTACTTTCATCCTCTTATAATTTCCATATTATTAGTCTTTTGCTCAACGAGGACTATAACTTTCACCTAAAGGTTAAACATCTTGGATAGTATATTAGTTTATGAACTTTTCATCAAGTTAACTAAAGTTTTCTGAAAATGTTTATTAATTTTATTTTTCTTATAATTGAAAGTTATATTTTTAAATTTATCCTTTTAATTTTCTATTAGCTCAATGAATATCGATGTCAAATAATACATCTAATAAATAACTCTTTAATTTAACTATTTATTATATCTATATATATAATTGGTTTTTACAGGGATTCTCACACTTGCCATAATGATTAATTTGCAGTTGACAAATAACACTCTAATCGAACCTATAGAGACTCTCACACTGCCACAATGATAAATTTGCATTGGAAAAATAGTACCCTACTCTAAACTTTTTTGGGTCCTCGCTCGAGTCCCCCTCCTTATAATATTTCTGATAACAAAAGTGTCTTCCAGTTTGTGATAATTGAGAGATAGGTCAACTATCACAATTGAGGAAAATGTTGTCAAAGGTAGCATTTGAATAGCTTTATTTTGTAGCCAGCGCTCTTTCATTTGAAAGAAAATCCAGTTTCTCAACAATTGCCTTCAGGTGGCTTGAACAACACGATGGGTGTGTATTAGAGAGCTGAGACACACAAACATAGAACTCACAACTTGCTTCCATTCATCGATTAAATAGGTATTTATACAGGATGGAGAAACTTCTGGATATCAATTCGAGCGATGGCTTCTTTAAGAAGCTTGCCCCTTTGTCAACAATTTCTAGAAACTGCATTAAAATCACTGTTGAATGTTGGTTCTGGGTAGTTGGAATTAATTCTAGTTCCTTCCAACACTCCCCCTTAATTCCAACTATATAATAAACATACTATTAATTAATATGCCTGCTAGTCTAAGTCTCAGCTAGGCTTACAACATAATTTGGATTTTCTACAATGCACAACTTACTTTTACACATTTCAAATTTAGCCTTTCCAAGAGGCTTGGTGAATATGTCAGCCAAATTTTCATTTGTATTACAATATGATAAGTCTATTTCTTTTGATTGCAATTTTTCTCTTACAAAATGATGTTGTGTGTCAATGTGTTTCGTCCTTGCATGATATATAGTATTGTTTACCAATTTGATAGTGCTTTGATTATTGTAGGTGCTTTTTGTTGACGTGATGACGTTATTGGAGTTTTACTACTTTCATCTTTCTTTCGGCTTTGCAGACTCTCCTCTCCTCTCTTTGGAGTGTCATGACTGATTGAGGCTACTTGTTCTTGAACTTGTACCTGTTCCTGTGCTTGTTCCTATTCTTGTTCAACACTTGTGTCTAATTTGACATAATCATCAATATCATGCCATACACTAGTATTATGTATTTTATCACCTTCATTTGCATTCTCATGAAACACCACATCCCTACTTGCAAGCAGTTTATGAGTACTGGGATCAAACAACTTGTATGCTTTATGTTTATCACAATAACTAATAAATATGCACTTAATTGACTTTGCATCAAGTTTTCTTCTTTCATCTTTTGGATATGAGCAAATGCCTTGCAACCAAAAACTCTTAAATGACTCACTTTTGGTTTGTACCCATAAAATGCTTCAAAAGGTGTTTTAAGCTCTAAACTTTTGGTTGGACTCCTATTTTTCAAATAAACAGCAGTATTAATGGCTTCAGCCCAAAAAACATTAGAGATATTTTTACCTTGAAGCATACTATGTGCACATTCAACTAGTGTTCTATTTTTCCTCTCAGCAACTCCATTTTGCTGAGGTGTATGTGGCATTGTAAATTGTTGCAAAATCCTATTGCTTTTACAATATTGATTAAATTATCTTGATTTGAATTCTCCCCCCTGATCAGATCTCAAAATTTTGATGTAATTACCAGTTTGTTTTTCCACCATACTCTTAAATTCTTTATAGTACTCAAAAACATCACTCTTCTTTCTTATGAAATAAACCCATGTATACCTAGATCTATCATCCACAAAAATAAGAAAATACCATGCTCCACCAATAGATCTAGTTTGCATAGGTCCACATACATCAGTATGAATTAGTTCAATTATTTCCCTTTGCCTTTTTTCTTTATGTATAGGAAACTCCTCCCTATGTTGCTTGCCAAGTACACATGTTTCACATTCAACATGATCATTCTTCAAGATAGGAAGACCTTCAACCATTGTGTTCTTTTGAAGTAGCATTAAATCTTTGTGATTTATATGTCCACACCTTTGATGCCATAAATCTATTGTTCATATTGTTGTGGATGCCAACACTTGATGACTTTTCCTGGTCACATCCAGCTTATACAAGCCTCCAACTCTGGTTCCTGTGGCAATAAATTTGTACTTATCTTGAATGTCTTTCACTACAACTGTGATTTAACAAATTCCACCTTCAAATCTTAGTCAGTAATAGTAGAAACAAAAATTAAATTATTTTTGATATCAAGAACATACATCACATTATGGATCTGTTTCTCTTGTCCATTAGGTAAATTTAGACCTATTACTCCATAACCTTGCACTTTAAGTGATCTGTTATCTCCTAGACAAACATATGTTCCGTCAATGTTTTCATAATATTCATCAAACCACTCCTTATTACAAGACATATGGAGTGATGCACCAAAATCAATGAACCACGCATTCTTATCATCATTTTCCATAGACAATGCAGCATTAGAAACAAACAATTTAAGATTTTTAAATCCATCATTGATTGAGGTATCCTTGTCCACAAAATTTCCATTATGCCTTATGTTTCTTTGCCTAGACTCATTATATTTCCTTTTATAACAATCTTTAGAATGATGCCCAAGTTTGCTACAATAATAACACTCATCATTTCTCTTATGGATTGGAAATTTAGACTGTGTCATACCTTTTTGTTTTGCTTGAAACTTGACTCCTTTGTTCTTGTACCATGGCTTGCCTCTGTATGGATATTTTCCCTTAGCTACCAATGCCAACTCTAAACTACTAGAGCCCAAATTAAAGCTCTTCATCCTCTCCTCCTCTTGTAGAAGAATTCCTGTCAATTCATCAAATGTAGGGGGTTTCTCTCTAGCTGCAAGACTTGAAACAAAAATTTGATAATCTTGCACTAGGCCATTTAATGTGATGGTGACTAAGTCAGTACTAGACACCTTTTCACCAATATCTCCTAACATATCACTTAAATATTTGACACGAGATATGAAATTGCTTATATTTTCATTTGCTTCCATTTTTAGAGATAAAAGATTAGTCTTCAAAAACAAGATCCAGTTTGTATTAGTTGTTTCATACAAACCCTTCAACATATCCCATTTTTCTTTTGATGTCTTGCAATCTCTGATGTGAGAAATAATGTTGTCCTTTATGAACATACGCAACAACACCTTTTCTTTCGTCTCCTTTCTCTCCCAATCTGGAATAGAACCTGAAACAATGGGTTTGGGCCCATCCCCACTCACAATGGACCAAAAATTATTACCTTCTAGAATAGTCATTAACTTGAATTTCCAATTCACATAATTTTCTCCATCAAGTTTGGTGGATTCATTCAAATAAGTATCAGGCAACAAGTTTTCCATGATGAAAAAAAACTTTCTCCAATCACAAAAATGCAAATTATTTTGTTTTTGTTTTTCCCAATGAACGATTATTTACTTGAAAGCTTTATATGAATTGTTCTCCTTTTCCCAAAAGATAGACAATAGCACAAGGCTTACATCTTCAAGAAAACCAGAACTTCCAGACTCACTAGGTGCATTTGAAACTGCCTTAGCATCCGAAAACTGAAAAGAATATCCACCGATCAACTGCTACTTCAAATCTCAAAATTTCTCTAGGCAAAGAAATCAACCTTGTGCATTCTACGAGTATCTTACCTCAAATTCCTTACTCAATAATAAAGTGTCAAGATAAACCAAATTTCTAACAAGAAATACCTCTAGACTCTTATTTTGTTGTTTATCACATCCACTAATGATTCAAAGAAAAGCCAATAAAGACAAATTGACCATAATCAACCAGATGTTGTTTTCTTTTGCTGGAATACCAGTGCAAAGATTTGAGACACCAACACCAATACTAAAACAGGTCCACACAGCTATGCCCATTTTCAGCTTTTGAAACTTCATTATCAGAATCGCCAAGCATAAACATAACAGATTTCAAAAATCCTCAATCCTTCAACAAATTACACCAAAATTTAGCCAGAACTTACTTTCCAATGATGTCGTTCACCATGATTATGAGAAGTTCAGGAAATGCATTTGCAGCGCCGGATTATGCCTCCCGACATTCGACTTCGGCGGCATCCCACACGCCCTCCAACCTCATACCCAACACCAGTATCAACAGCGCTCTTTCAACAGTGGCAGCATGATTCAGGGCTCTTCACTCAACTCAGAACACATAGCATAGAACTTACACATAGGCACCTTTCACACAGGTTTTTTGGCCTCTCTACACAACTCCTTCAGTAACACGACAATTTCTCACACTCACACATAGTTGGCTATCACACTCAGCCCTCAACCTCGCTCTGATACCATATCAGAGAGCTGAGACACACAAACACAGAACTCACAACTTGCTTCCATTCATCGATTAAACAGGAATTTATACAGGATGGAGAAACTTTTGGATATCAATTCAGGCGGTGGCTTCTTCAAGAAGCTTTCCCCTTTGTCAAAAATTTCTAGAAACTACATTAAATCACTGTTGAATGTTGTTTTTAGGTAGTTGGAATTAATTCTAGTCCCTTCCAACAGTGTGAATTTAGTTGCAAGGCTTTTAGGGGTGGTAATGGAAGTCATACATTAAACTTTAGAGGAGGAAATGGTACTAGTAAAACTATTTCAGGAAGTAAGACTGGTTGATTTGTACATGGTCCTTCATCTACAACCAATGGGCCTACGACTTCAAACTATAATGGCGAAGGCACATTTATAATTTTTTATGTCAGAGACACTATTTTTATCGATAATTTCAATTCTCGTGACAAGGTGTGCCATACTCAACATGTTTCTGTGCACTTTGTCGATAGGGAAGAAAATAAACACTGTATATGAACTTTTGCCAGCTTGTTATAAAAGTGTCAATGGTATTAGGTTGTCTGTCTGACTTCTGGTGTTGGTAATCATTTTCACAAGATCCTATCAAAGCAATTCATTTCAGCAGCTACAATCCAATTTGCCATTCCTTTAATCCGAATGTGAAATATGCTCATGACCTTATAATTTGTTTGAACTCTAGAGACGGTAGTTATTTGACTTTTGCAATTTAATAGGTATGAAAAATTATTCTACAATTCCGACTAATTTACTTTTTTTTGGGTGCCTTTCTCATAAATGTATAAATCTATTACTGCTTCTTGAACAGGGTTTTGTGTTTGCAATGTCAGTCTCATTATGACAGTAGTTACAAGATCCTGGAAAGAATCTTGTAGGAACTCAAACATTATAAGAAAGATGGTTTTTTGAGTAGGTGTGATTAAAGTTGTCATTTTGTTTGCTTCTGTATTATACTCTCTATATACATCACAAAATTCTCTCCAAAAACCAACTTTGTTTGAGAGCACAATGTTGTATTAGTTTTTCCATCTTCAGATATCTGGAAAATTCTTTTGAAGTGTAACGATGATTACAATTTTTGAATGTGTTATATTGTGAACATAGTTAATTCCTATAATCGTAGAAATTTTGCAACAAATATTTCCTTTCATAAGGTCATGAACGACTCCTCACTAACCCGTTGGGTTGAGATTTTGATGCAGGAGCATCTAGTCCAGGCCAACAATGTGACGGGGTGGTCACATGTTGTGGCTAATGCAAGACTTGAGGAAGACTTAATTGTTAAATTTGTGTTAATTTCAATAAGAGCAAGTAGTTAAAAGTTGTCTAGTTTGTTTGAATAAAGATAAAGATTGAATTATAATTGTATAACTAATTCCTTCATGTGTGGAAAGAAGTAGTTAGGTATGACTGATGTATAACTTCCTTTTGGAGAATAGAATGAAGAGGGAGAGAGTGTGAGTAGAGAGCAGGGGTTTCTACTTGGAAGCCTTCGGGCAGCTTGTAAAAGGGCCGATGATTTGGAAATCAAGCCAAGGAAGGAGATTGTTATGTAAGTATTGTATGTATTAATACAAAATATAATTTTCTGAAGATTACGCTTTATTCCTGAGTTTATGTTGTATGAATGAATTGGGATTCAAGATAAATTGATTTGGTGTATGTTGCTGGTTTATAAGAGTAGCACTGTAATGAACGCCCTTCAAATGCAAGTAATAAATTGTTGTGTAATTTATGAGAGAAACTCCATAATTCAATTGTTTTTCAGTCTTAGACAAGATGAATGATATCTGCATTAAAAGATTGTTATGAGTTGGGTTTAAATTAAGTGGGTTCGATTCATAGGAATTGATGCCAGTTCTAATAATCGATATCAATATCAGCAATTACCTATGAATAAATTTCAATTCAAATTGATAATTTTCTATTGGGTTAAGACATGTTTGAAGGAAGGAAATTTAATCTGGGTTTCTGGAATTGATTCTCTTAGCGCTGACTAAGTCGATGTGTAGAGATTGGTCCAAAACTGGGCGCAGAAGAAATCGTGCTAGAACAGAGCACTGGATTTGTTGAGCCAAAATCAGAATCTGTTTATGCAGAGTGTTGGATAGTCGATGGTATTGAGATCAATTCCAATTGAGAGGAAGGTGTCCCTTTTAAAGGCAGAGTATTGGGATAATTACAGTTAAATACCAGTATTGAAGAGATAGGCGTAATGGAAATCAGTTCTGGTTCAGTGTTAAGTCTGGTGGTAGTCAAAAGGGATCGAATTTGATTGCAGAATTAAATTGAAGGCAAAAGAACATGAATCGAAGGTTCATCTAATTCAGAAGTGCAAGATGCCAGATCTGTTGAGGCATGGGCAATTGAACGCTGAAGGAGCGGAACTCTGAATTGAAGTGGACAGTTGGAATGTTTACAGATTGCCGTGGTTTAACCCAATCAAATGGTTAAGTTATAACGCAAAGGAAGTATCATATATTTGCAGGAATGATGTTCTGAATAAACTAAGATGCAGAGGTCGTTGAATTGTAACGCTGGAGAAATTCAGAAATATAGTCTGGCAAAGTCGTTGATTTGTAGCTAGAACGTAGAGTAGTTCAAAAGGTGCAGTGATGGTTTGACTGATGAATAGCATTTAACGAGCAGCAAAAACTTGCAAGGGAACGTTGATGAAGGTGCAGTTGGATCTTAAACAAGCTGAGATAGATTGTAAGTGAAGTTGCATAGAATTTATGCAAGGTAAGAAACATTGGGGAAAAGACCTTTTAAATTTAAATGGAAGAAGCTTCCGCTTGGGTTTAAAATAATTACCAGATTCAGAAATATATTGGGTTAGAATTTGAGGAGCATTTTAATAGGCTTTGTAGACGGTAAGTGTTTTGGTTTGGCAGGGTTACCCGCTATCATTTTGGTATTAGAGCCAGAAGGCTCTTTGAAATTGAAGATGTTTGTTTTTCTGAATGAATGCAAGGAAGTTCTGTCGAGAACTGAAGTGTGTTTTATTTAAATGTGTGATGAAGACTGAGAGGAAGATCATATTCTAAATCTGATGTGCAAAGGTACACAATTGCGATGAACAGGATTGCAGAAATGAATGGAGGACAAGATCATGCAGGATCTTAAAGGTGAGATAATTTTCTGATTTGAAATTTGTGATTAAGGTTTATGGTTGTAGAGAAGATGATGGCAATGAACCTGACAGTAAGCTAAAGGCTGGATAGGGAGGAAAATTGCAGTGTTCTGAAGAGAAGGTGAGTTGAAAAGATAGCCTAGAGAGAGCAGAGGAGAGTGCTCAAGAGGTTCCAGAGGTAGTGAACCAGTACTTACCAAAAAGACCGGGTCCAGTGAAGTGGATTGGTGAGGGAAGTGGCAACAGGAGAGTTTGTTGCTGCAAAGGCTAGTGCAACTCATGGTGAGTGATAAACTCATAGAGAAGATGATCATGGAGGATCAGAGAAGGGTTTAGAGGAATGCCACAGAGGTAAGATGACTGATAAAGTTAGAGAAAGAAAAATTTCAGTAATGAAGGTACAATTGCAGGTACTACAGGAATGGTTGCAAGAGCAGGACAACCAGAATGGAGGATGGATCTTTCCACTGAAGGGAAAGAGAGTAATTTGGAAACCATTGCAAATGAAGTTGAGGCAAAGTGAGATTGCCTTATGGACAAAGAAACTCAAATTCTTTGAGTCAAGGATAAGAATGCAAGATGCCGCAGGAAAATTTGTTCAGACGAAAATGCTTGAAGAAGCAGGAGAAGCAGATGAAGTAGATGAAGTTATCTGCAAGCCAGAGGAAGGAATATCTCTGGATGATGATGAGGAAAGGGTGAGATAGTATGAGGGTCTCAAAAGCTCAGAAGAGAACTTGCCTCAGCATCCTGAAATGTTGACAGGAAGACTAGAAGGAAATTCAGAGAAATAGGTGACAGAAGATAAAACAGATGGAACCATGGAAACACAACCTTATGGGAAAGACGCAAATAAAATAGTTAATGCTCCACATAAGCTTCCAACATTGCATACACCGTTGTCAAAAGTCTTGGCCACGATGTTACCAGTCGAAGGAAGTTCTGGTATGCAAGAGGGCTAGATAAGCATCAGGAAGAGTGTTTTATCAGAAGAAAAGAATTTGTTAGTAACATCTAAAAAATATTCTATAGAGGATGTGCAAATTTCCAGGAGTAGCCTGAGAGAGACAGAAGAGGTCCAATAGGGTTTAAATGACGTGGAAGTATCAGTTCGACAGGTGGGAGAAGACAAATCATCGTTTAATTTACCATTTGTTGGTCAACGGAAACCTGGTGGAAGTGCCATCAAAGGTAGGGATTAACCATGTTCTGCTCCTGTGGCTTGGGATGCATATCAAGTCGGTTCCCTTGAGAAGTTGGCAGGTGGGGACATGAAAACAATTGAAGGAAGGGTTAAGTTTCCGACATCTTGTCTTCACGACGATAGAGGTAATCTTACAGCTTTAGAAGAAACTCGAAATTTGGAAATTTTGACTTTGGGAAACAACAATCACCCTGTCCACTCAGGATATTCTGATTCCACTGAGTTGGTTAATGTATCAATAACAGGGTTTCCCATAGTTGGTAGAGACGTTTCTTAGCAGGAAGCATGTGGTCCTAGATATTGTTCCTCTCCGCCCAATGGCTCCTCAACATTGTTTTCAAGTGATTCAGTGTCACCCACACGGAATGTAGTTGACAGTCCTGGAAGAGAAAACTACATAGAATACGAGAGCTCAAAAATATTAGTGAAGGAAACAAATAAAGGTGAAAAGGGACAACCAATGAAGACTTTCCAAGAAGTTCATGAAGAAAAGACCATGATTTCTGAAAACATAGTAGAAGATCATCACGTTGTCATGATGATAGGCATGGTTGAGTCAGCCATGGGAGATGTTGAGTTGATCAACCTAAAAAATGTACCTCAAGGAAGACAACATGAAGCAGAGATTCACCTAGCAAAAGGTGAAGAAAAGGAAGAAGAGCTGACAATGACAAAAAGTCAACAACAGGATCAAGGAGAAAAAGAAAGCAACGCTCATCAAGAAGCTAATGTATGGGAGAAGGAGCTAGAGTTGCTGGAGAAATCGCTAAAAGCACCAGTACCTGATGAAGACTGCAAAAGGTTTGTAGTAAAAGAAGCAGAAGAAGGGGAGGAAGTTCACAACTATGAACCAGGGCAAGGAAGCCTTATTAGAATAGATGATACAGGGGAAAAACTTGAAAACTCTTTGGAGTTAAATCAACACACTGAAGTGTTTATGAAAGAAGAAGGTCTAGAACTGCCAATTGGAACACTGTTGAAAGGAGACACACAGTCTGAATGTGTGAAACAGAGGAAGATGCAGCTGGACAATAGCAACTAGCTAAAGCAGCAAGGGAGATTTAAAGAAGAAGGCTAGCAAGAAGATCGACTGGAAACAAACACTGAGAACATAAAGAAATTGATGTTGAAGCAGACCAGAAGGTAAAGGCTGGCAGCATCAAGAAAGGTGATCAGTCAAGTACTCAATGATTTTCAGCAAGTTAAAAGAATTTGTCCAAATGGTCCTGATGCCACCAAAAAGCTTGAAGAGACCGAAACAGCGGTCAAAAAAATTAGATTTCTTGAGGCCATCTCAGTGAATGATCTTGTGAATCATTTTGTTGTTGAACCCAATGATTTTCATTCAATAAAGGTGGAGCAACAACATAGAATAGAAGGAGAAAATGTAACATTGGAATTTATAAAGAAAGTGATGGATGACTTCAAGAATCAGGAAAATATGCACGGAAGGTGTGCATCTCAAATATTATTGCAAGTAAAGGATTTGCTGGAGGCGATGCCATCGTTGGTTGACATCAACATTCCGAATGGAAAGTGATTCACTGTTTGTGGTGACATCCATGGTCAGTATTATGAACTTTTGAACATCTTGGAGGTTAGTGAGCTTCCTTCGAAGGACAATCCTTATATTTTTAATGGTGATTTTGTTGATCGAGTATCATTTTCAGTTGAAGTTATACTTGTGCTATTCGTATTCAAGTGTATGTGTCCAACTGAACTCTATCTTGAAAGAGGAAATCGTGAAAGCAGGAGTATGAACCAGATTTGTAGTTTTGAGGGCAAAGTCAAGTCCAATTACAGTGAAAACATGGTTGAGATTTTCGCTGAAGTGTTTTGCTGCTTGCCTTTCACTCATGTCCTCAATGACAAGTTTTTTGTTGTCTGTGATAGTCTTTTTAGTGTTGATGATATAAAACTAGATGATATCAAAGACATTGTTCGGTTCCGGGAGCCACCTGAAGAGGGTCTGATGTGTGAAATACTTTGGAGTGATCGACAGCTCCATAAAGGGTGTGGACCCAGCAAACGAGATGTTGGTTTGTCTTTTGGAGAAGATGTGACCAAAGAATTTTTCCAAGAAAACAATCTTGCGTAGGTGGTCAGGTCTCATGAAGTTAACGAGGAAGATTATGAAACTGAGCACCACGGCAAACTTATTACGGTGTTTTCAGCTCCAAACTATTGTGACCAGAGAAGGAAGATGAAGCAGGAAGCAGCTAACATGCAGCCTAAACAGAGGAGCAGAGCATATGGACAACTCCAGGACAAAGTCTGGGATCCAGGAGGAATTTTATTTTTCTTCATTCCTTTTTGAAAGCACATGATCAGGAGATCATGAATGTTTTCAACCGTGAGAGTCTGATGCAGGAGCATCTAGTCTGGGCCAGCAATGTGATGGGGTGGTCACATGTTGTGGCTAATGCATGACTTGAGGAAGACTTAGTTGTTAAATTTGTGTTAATTTCAATAAGGGCAAGTACTTAAAAGTGGTCTAGTTTGTTTGAATACAGATAAAGATTGAATTATAACTGTATAACTAATTCCTTCATGTGTGGAAAGAAGTAGTTAGGTATGACTGATGTATAACTTCCTTTTGGAGAATAGAATGAAGAGGGAGAGAGTGTGAGTAGAGAGCAGGGGTTTCTACTTGGAAGCCTTCAAGCAGTTTGTAAAAGGGACGATGATTTGGAAATCAGGCCAAGTAAGGAGATTGCTATGTAAGTATTGTATGTATTAATACAGAATATAATTTTCTGAAGATTACGCTTTATTCCTGAGTTTATGTTGTATGAATGAATTGGGATTCAAGATAAATTGATTTGGTGTATGTTGTTGGTTTATAAGAGTAGCACTGCAATGAACACCCTTCAAATGCAAGTAATAAATTGTTGTGTAATTTATGAGAGAAACTCCATAATTCAATTGTGTTTCAGTCTTGGACAAGATGAATGATTTCTGCATTAAAATATTGTTATGAGTTGGGTTTAAATTAAGTGGGTTCGATTCACAGGAATCGATGCCAGTTCTGATAATCGACATCGATATTAGCAATTACCTATGAATAAATGTCAATTCAAATTGATAATTTGCTATTGGGTTAAGACATGTTTGAAGGAAGGAAATTTAATCTGGGTTTCTGGAAATGATTCTCTTAGCGCTAACTAAGTCGATGTGTAGAGATTGGTCCAAATCTGGGCGCAAATGAAATCGTGCTAGAACAGAGCACTAGATTTGTTGAGCCAAAATCGGAATCTGTTTATGCAAAGTGTTGGACAGTCGATGGTATTGAGATCGATTCCAATTGAGATGGAGGTGTTCCTTTTAAAGGAAGAGTATTGGGGTAATTACAGCCAAATACCAATCTTGAAGAGATAGGCGTAATGGAAATTGGTTCTGCTTCAGTGTTAAGTCTAGTGGTAGTCAAAAGGGATCGAATTTGACTGTAGAATTAAATTGAAGGCAAAAGAACATGAACCGAAGGTTCATTTTATTCAGAAGTGCGAGATGCTGGATCTGTTGAGGCATTGGCAATTGAATGTTGAAGGAGCAGAACTCCGAATTGAAGTGGACAATTGGAATGTTTACAAATTGTTGTGGTTTAACCGAACTGAATGGTTAAGTTATAACGCAGAGGAAGTTTCATATATTTGCTGGAATGATGTTTTGAATAAACTAAGATGCAGAGGTCGTTGAATTGTAATGCTGGAGAAATTCAGAAGTATAGTCTGGCAAAGTCGTTGATTTGCATCCAGAATGTAGCGTAGTTCAAAAGGTGCAGTGATGGTTTGACTGATGAATAGCATTTAAGGAGCGGCAGAAACTTGCAAGGGAACCTTGATGAAGGCACAGCGGGATCTTAAACAAGCTGAGATAGATTGTAAGTGAAGTTGTATAGAATTTATGCAAGGTAAGAAACATTGGGGCAAAGACCTTTTAAATTTAAATGGAAGAAGCTTTCGCTTGGGTTTAAAATAATTACCAGATTCAAAAATATCTTGGGTTAGAATTTGAGGAGCATTTTAGTAGGCTTTGTAGACGGTAAGAGTTTGGGTTTGGCAAGGTTACCTGCTATCAGATTTGTCTTCGCTACCTTGTCAAAAAGGAGGATATGGCTTTTTTGCATTTAAATCCAATTCTGGAAAGTAATGTTCTTGAGGTTGATGGTGTGTGAACTCTTGCTTATAGGTCAAATTGAAATTTTGGTCAAGTTTTCTTACATTACTTATTAATTTTATTTTTCTTATAATTAAAAATTATATTTCGAATTTTTAAAATTTTCTCTTTTAATTTTCTATGGTTTAGGATATGACATAATATCTTGGGTGGATGGGAATTTAATTTTATTATTTTTCATAGATTAAAAATTATATTTAAATATAAAAAAAAAAAAGTATATGATAGGTTGTTATAAAGGCTTTTACAGTGCATATTTTCATTGTCATGATTGATTTGTAGTGGAAAATTAACACTCCAGTTGATAGTTAAACCTTTTTTTTCCTTGCTAAGTGTTCCCCTCTTTTTTTGTCAAAATGATGTGAGTCATACTGTTATCAGATGGCTTGAGATGATGAACTCCCTCACTACTTCATGTCCCAATAACCTTGCTTACTATTGATCTCGACGAGGTCTGATCCATCGAGCTAATGAGGAAACCATTAGAGTGCCATTCCAAAGTCACTGATGAATTGTTGGAATTCAGAGGCACAGCAAATCAATAAACACACAAAAGAATTTCTGCCTATGCCTTTGTATGCTTTTGTTTTTACAAACAAAAAAAACTGACTTATGGCTATGCAAAAATTACAGTCAATAAAATGAGTATCAAACTCAAGAGTACAAAATCCCTTTCAGGCAAAATGCTTATTCACTGTTTTATTTGTGCTGCACCTCATTCTGTTTGCACTATTACTTACATATCTGACTAAGAAACCACCAGTTTGAAGCTCAACATGCAGGAATAAGAAGTGATAAAAAAAAAAATGTACTTCGCGGTCTGCTTGATGGAGTGTTCTCACAGCACAATGATTACAAAAAAAAATGCTACGACATGCAATTTAACTCAAGGGATGCACTATGCATAAAATTGTATATTGTTTAGGAAACAACTAACAACATTCCATGAAGAATAATCCACATATTAATTTTATTCAGCGTCTCACATTTTTTTTTCAACGCTCAGGCCCAAAACCTATCAACGCAATACTTCAGTCACCATGGCACACCACAGGCACACAATAATAATCGTATTATGTGTTAAGAAGGCTCCATGCTTATTAAACTTCAAGAACACTTCGACCACGATTTTTCAATGTGGTTCAATATTCCCTCGAACAACCGGCAGCCCACAAATTCAACCTTCAACCTTCAACCAATTGTTGGTTCAGCACACGGACCAGCGATTTAACAAAACATACGCAGGACCAGCAATTTTATCTTATAACGAGTGAAAGTAACAGCGCACACACACCAGGTATAACGTGTGAAATTAATCAGCGCACACACAGGAATTATGCGCACACAGATATACTAGCTCCACGCAATAAAAAACATCGCACCAGCAATTAAAACAGGGTCCACGCAATTGCTTAACATACCAGGTTAACAACGTATTTCTTGTAGGGCCCCTCTCCAGCAACGTGCTCTCCAATTACTGGCAATGCGCTCTCCACGCCAGCAACAGCAACCAGAGAAAAAATTCTCCACGCCAGCAACACCAGCGCTCCACCTCCAAACTGTGCAGCTCCTCCAGGCAGCACCTCACCTCCAACATGCTCTGATACCACTTGTTGGAATTCAGAGGCACAGCAAATCAATAAACACACAACAGAATTAACAAAGCAGAACAATCAAGCACATAAGAGATAATTTTTTACGTGGTTCACCCAACCAATTTGGGCTACGTCCACCAAACATAGGCATCAGGAATATATTAATCAAATTGGAGATTACATCAAGAAATCCTCACACTCTCTTAGCAAATCATCCGAATGATTGCCTGTTATATAGCATAGACAATCTAACAGCCTCATAACTCCCTCACATCAAATATAGGAGGCATTAACTCCCTCCCAACAACCTGGAGCTAATCTAGGAACTGAATCCCTATTGTTGTCATCCTTCAGAGATTTTTTCCTATTTGACTCAAACAGAAAATCTCAACATGAATATAATCTTCCTCTTCTTATTGTCACCGTAACTTGCTTCCCAAAGTCTCCGCACTTGTAACCTACGACCTCCAACAACAGATTTTGCATATATTTCCGATCCAAGTGCATCGAATGTGACTAGAAATCAGATGAAACTAAACTTACTAGGCTTGACATTTGCAAAGTGCCCAGTTAGTGTTAGAATAATAATCACGAGCCGTTTGTCCTGATTGTGAAGTCCATAACCTTTGTTGGTGTGAGCCGTGATTTGAATGCATTGTTTGTTGCCATTCAAAAGCATTTGGTGTCAACCAATTGGCTAAGGGAGAGAGTGCTCAAGCGCACAAGTTTGTCGAGATCCGTTGCATTATATATGTGTTGAGGTCTATTAAGAGACTAAGCACTTATGAATTGGAAGTTCATATGGCTTGATCTTGTGTTGGAAAATAGTGTGTCGTGTTGTTGGAGCACGTTAAAGTGTTGTTGAAGTGTTGTTCGATGTGGGAGAGTGTTGTTAGGATTACACACAGTGTGTAGCAGATCAGCAACGTGTTACCCAATGCATTGGTGAAGATCCGTTGCATTGCCGGCACACCACTAGACTGTGTTACGCATTGAAATCTTTACAAGAGCTGATCTGATCATTGTTGTGTCGAGTGTGTTATTGTGGTCGTGGAGAGTTTTTCTAGTAAATGTTTGTGCCATTGTGCAAGTAGAGAGTTGTGGTGCAGTACATAAGCATAGAGTTGTGTTGAAAGTGGAATATCTTGTTTTGTTCCTACTAACTATCAGATTGGCATGTTGCGGTGAAGCACTGGAGACTGCCCCCAAGTATTTTGTTTGTGTGCAGTGCTGTGTGATGTTTGTGTCACTACAACTCCAAAGGAGGTCGAGAATGTGAAGATTATTGAGGTTGTTTATGCTCGTTGTGGACCATAGCATTTGTATCTATGTTAAAAGAAGAGTGTTCTGTTTAAGAGTGAGAGTGTGGAGGCATTCTAAGGATGTGAAAGAGCTACTGCCATTATTGCAGTCATTTCCATTGATGATTCCGTGGTAATTGGTGGTGGTGCAGTTGCTAGTGATGTTGCGAGAGTCTGTGACATGGGGCTTTTATTCTTGGTTTTTGTGTTGTCATCTGCTATGAAATAGAGCTATCTGCCAATTATATAGAGTCCAACATGTGAGGCCTATGAAGAGTATTGTAGGCATATTAAGCTGCACATTGACAAGAGAAGGAGAGCTCGTTGTTGGAAAAAGTTGTTAAGAAGTGTTGTGTGCAAGGGAGAAGTGTATTTGGCACACAAAATTGCTGCAATATCCATTGTGCATGGAGCGTGGAAGCGTATTTATTGAGCAGCTACTATTGTGGAGAGTGCAGTCTTGGAAAGCGGAGTTCCAAAGGTAATTAGTGTTGGAACATTGAGCCAACGTAGATTGTGTGGTGTGAGCATTGATGCCCCATTTCAGAGTGAGTGGAAATGTCTTTGTGCCTACATCCAATTTGAAGCTGAGTTTGTCAGTGCTCAATCCCGAGAGGAGAGGATAAATGTTAAAGATTGTTTATGCAAAACTGTGGTTGCCACTATGAGTGGAGAGGCATGGTAGAAGGTAACTGGTCTGATTGGAGTATAATGAGTGGGATAATGTTAGATATTGATCTTATGACAATACATTTTTAGAGAACCCATTTGGAAGTATTCTTGGGCATGGTAATATTTTTTGTTCAGCTAGTATTTTTGAATCACAAGAATTATTAGATCAACAAAATGATTTTATTGATGACCAAAAATATCTAGAGCTAGAGTCCATTCCACATGAGAGTAAAACATGCTAGTTCTTTAACCCAATTTCTAGTAATGTAATTGGATCCACTTCTAAGATGGATGTGACATTGGAGGATACTACCATGGATGTTATTTAGAGGCCGCTCATGTTCGAAGATGAGTGCATTTTGGTGGATCCTCGTAGAAAGTGGGGAGAGCATGGATTAGATTAACTTGTTCGGGATGCGGCCTTGCATCCCAATCCGAAAGAATTTTCCAATGTTAAGTACATAAGCAAAGAGCAGTTGAAGGAGCTCATAAGGAAAGCAAGAAAGGTGAAGATGAAACTGCACTGGCAAATGAACAAGCATGGACCCTTTAGCAAGAAGGGAAAAATGAAATCTATTGGTGTAAGCCTAAGTGAGACTTAGACCAGCAGGTAAGTTAAAGTATAGGTTGTGATTAAGGAGAGGTGTTAGAATAATAATCATGAGCCATTAGTCTTGGTTGTATGATAGCGAGTAGTTGGTGTCAGTTTGTGGGAGTCAGCGATAATCAGTGGAATTAGATAAGAAGTTAATGATACTCCATAAAACTTTTGTATATTTACCAACTGAGTTCTATATAAATGTATGTGTTTTGTAATACAATAAACAAGCTCTTACATAGAGTCTTCAGTGTTTCAATGTTTCTGTCAGTTAGGAGCCTTGTAATTGGCTTAACAACATAGCATTCTCACTCTTTTTCCTTGTCTTGATGAGTGACTTAGATAACCAACACAAACACTAATTAGTTAAGAGCCTAGCCATACTTAGCACATTATGAGGGGGGTTGCTACTTCCAATACGTATCCAACCAATCCTCTAAATCCATAGTCGTATCTACGTATACATACAACTTATGAAGTCCATATTTAATATTGTAATTAAAATGGGAAGTGAACTGCTATAAGCTTCCAAACAACATTTGTTGCCTCTGCAATAGCCTTATCACCTTATGTTATTTATTATGGCTCCAAGAATGAAATTGTAACTAGACACATTCAAATGGAAATAAATGGAATTAGACAAGTGATATCTATCAAACCATTTTTGCATCTAGTGAACCTGTTCTATTAATTTCACTGCATAGCATAGCATATTTTGTTGGATGGACTTCACAAGGATCCAAATTGTGTGAGCCACACAGCATAAGTTAATTCTAAGATGTCGATGTGAGGCTAGACACAGCAATAGAAAATGAATGTTGGCTAGACATAAATTGCATGCAATGGATCTATAACAGTAGATGTTTTCCCATAACAATACAGGTCATCTTTAGTATGTCTAGTATGCAACGAAACGTATAACAGCAGGTTTCTCCAACTGGGTGTTTGGAACAATAGGGTTTATGGTAGCAACCAATCCAATAATCTTATGCACGTCCCTGAATATAGTAACCAATGGCCAATTTATTTATACGGAGTTCCTATAAACCCGTGCCTTGGTCCTTCCAATATTATTAAAACAATAATGACCACAACCAAATAGTAATAACAATACCAAGAATCAATGTTGTAATTAACAATGTAATCTACAAAATTCCATGCATAGATCATTTTTATTCTATATTATTTGCAAAGTTTCCACATCATTTAACCATAGATTTAGAATCCACTTACTTATACTTTGGCATGTCATTCTCTCGTCATATAAACTAGATATCTTATTTGGAATAATGATTACATTAGAATGTAGGCAAATTTTGTTTATTAGTGATTAGATTTTGTTGAGAGATTTTCTCAATAGTATTCTCATATTTACGTTGATAGGCATCCCTCCTATTGGAATTGGGAATTTTAATCATTTTGATAATTAATCCCTTTGATCTAATGGTCTAAACTAAAAGATGCCAGCATATTCTCATCGTCGCCACTGGATCAATGAATGAAATTAAAAGCCATAACTTCCTTGCATATCTAAATTGGGTGTTTAACCCTACTTAAATTAATTTTTTACCTAATGAGATTAAAATTTTATTGTGCCTCTCATTTATCTCCACATATAAGGATTAACAAAAATAATATTAAAAAATAAAATAAAAAGAATATGAAACAATATAGGATGGAATGACAATTTTCCTTCCATATGCACAACCTGGAGATATGCAGTTATCCCATCATTTAATCATGAAACGCTTGACTGTTGGCATTCTCCCCTGCTAGTGGAACAAAGTACTCCAAATCCACTACTTCAATTCAATAATTCAAATCAAATCTGTGTTTGCGAAATGGATGAGACCTTGTGGGAGTCGATTGACTTTTAGAGTGAGCTCTCATATGGCATGAAAAGTTCAAGCAGTGTTCATGTCCCTCTCTTATTTCTCAGATATTTCCAACAAGCTCAGTGTTGCTTTGGCTGGGGAGGAGCAAGCGAGGTTTTATATACTCATTCATATATGCCTTTACTTTTGTGTTGGGATATTATGTTTAGTTAGATTGTATCTGAAAGACTATGTAATTACAATAATTTTTTAATTTTTTTACTACTATTTTGTAATTGTAATATATAAGGAGGCTCAAGCACAGGAACATCTGATCACGAGATCCATTCTCACTCATGAAACATGACAATATTAAACTCTTACTATATTCTAAGCTTTTAACTAAATTAAGGGAAGGCGGGGATGCTATAACATAGGGAGTGGGTTGAATGTAAAAATCTCGGCGTTTAATAATACAAAGATTGAGTGTGGGTGCGCACACTAAAAATGACCTTGGTACGCCCAAATGCATCTATTGAAATTTTATTAGGATTCAAAATATTTAGATGGTAATCTTTTATCCTTGCAAACCACAAACCTATGCTCCAAAGAGTGTTGATTTTCTCATTGTGTTGTTCGTGGACTACAATTGTAGTCCAGGCCAATAATTTTCAAAATGAAAAACCTGAGAAAGAAATTAAAGATCATCACGCATAATGAGAGACCATGATGCATACCATAAATAAGATCTAAAAATTTATGCAATGGAATTGTCTAGATTCTTGCATGCCACGTGATTCTTTACCTCTGAATCGAAACCAAATAGATATGAAAAGAGGCATAAATCGGCCAGCTTAGTTTGTTTTCAATTTTTCAATTAAATGGTTATTACTTTACCTTGTAACATGCAAGATGCACGCCTCTCTAAAATCTCAACCCTTGTTGTCTTAATTAAATTAAATGAAGAAATGTTAGCTCCAAATCAAATCTAAAATGTCCATTTTATAAATAAATAAAAAAGCCACCATGGTATAATTAAATGAAATGATCAGAACCTATGTTCGAGTCCTGTTTTCAAATTGATGAGAGCTTCTATTGGAGCAGTGTTTTCAAATAAATGAGTATTGTTGGGAATAGCATAGAATTTAAAATAGAATTAAGTACATCGACAAAGAAAATGGAAAGGTGTGAAACAAGCCATGACACAGATTCAACCTATTGCTCTATTGTTGCTAATCATCAAAATAGTAAACAAACATAAACTTAAAACTAAATCCAATCTCCTAGTGGGTTTATATATAAATTACAATGAATAATTCATAAACAACAGGAAAAAAACTCATGTCATCACCAACATTTACAATTTTAGGTTATAAATATTAAAAAATTAACAGATTTAAATATTAGTTATTTATAAATATTAAAAATAACATTCAAATATTAGTTATTATAAATTTAATAATAGTAATTGTTATAAATAATAATATATTTTAAAACATACTAAAATAAACATTATGATTATAATAATGAATTTAAAAAACAATATTATAATTTAAACTAGTTAATAATTAATACAATATTAATCATGTTTGATAATATATCTTATTTGTTTAATATTATAAACCTAAGTGATTAATAAATCCAAGGATTTACTCTTTTCTGTTTATTAACTCCATAGCCACCATAATCAATGTTCTAAAATTGTGGTCAACCATATTTATTTTAGTGAACTAGGTTTATTTTAGGGTTTATACTTTTTATTTTAGAATTTATATACCTTATTTTTTATAATATCAAACCCTTTGGTTTAATATAATTCCCTTGGGTTTATAACACATTTGGATTTTAGAATTATTCCCTTGGGTATATAATATCAATCCCTTTAAGTTTATTAATGTAAGGGTTTGTATTCCTAGGGTATAATATTATTCATAGGGTTTATAATATTAATCCTAGAGTTTAATATTAAAACTAAATCCAATGTACTAGCGTTTTATATATAAATTGCAATGAAGAATTCATAAATAAGATAAATAAAACTCATATGTGATCTCCACCATTTACAATTTTAGGTTATTAAATATTTAAAAAAATTAACATTTTAAATATTAGTTAATAACAATTTAAAATATTTCGCTACTATAAATTTATTGTAATAGTTATTATTATGATAAGTAATTATTTTAAAAGATATATAAATAAATTCATTGATAATAATGAATTTGAAAATATATTATTAATTAAAAAACTATTAATAACATCCTTAATACAATATTGATTATGTTTAATAACATCTCTTATTTGATTAATATTATAAATCTAAGTGATTAATAATCTAAGGATTTAATCTCTTCGGTTTATTAATTTCATAGTTACCATATTAATGTTCTAAAATTGTGGTCAACCCGTAGTCAATCATATTTATTTTAGTGAACTAGGTTTATTTTAGGGTTTATAATTTTTATTTTAGGATTTATATGCCTTAGTTTTATAATATCAATCCCTTGGGTTTAATATTATTCCCTTGGTTTTATGGCACATTGGGGTTTTAGAATTATTCCCTTGGGCTTATTATTCCCTTGGGTTTATAATATCAATCCCTTAGGTTTATTAATGTAGAGGTTTGTATTCCTAGGGTATAATATTATTCATAGTGTTTATAATATTAATCCTAGGGTTTAATATTAAAACTATATCCAATGTACTAGTTGTTTTATATATGAATTGCAATGAAGAATTCATAAATAGTATAAAAAAACTCATATGTGATCTCCACCATTTATAATTTTAGGTTATTAAATATTTAAAAAAAATTAACAGGTTAATATTAGTCTTATGTATAAACTTTCATAAGGGGTATTATTATATATAAATGAATAATATATCTTAAATAATATATAAATAAAAGTATCATTAATAATAATTAATAACAACGAATTTGAAAACAATATTATGTAGGAATTTACAGGGTAAGTTCCTCAGACAAAAAATCAAAGGACACCGCTCACAAACAGATCATAGATCAATACACCAGCATTTTTGACGTGGTTAAAACCTTCAAAGAAGGAAACACTACGCGGCCTAAGCCAACGGAGCCACTTCAGGAAATTTATTAATAAAAGAATGAAAATTTACATAACCTTCTCTCATGAACGGTTACCCTACAAATGACCCTCCATGCTCTTTAAATAGAGATCATGGATCAATCGAGTGTCAAGCCATTGATCAAGTGTTGGTAATACTGAGGAGAGAATGAACTGTTGGATCACTTCATGTCTAGAACATATCGTGATCGTCGGATTGTAAGTTACAAAAGTACATGGTAAAGAAACACATTTTACCTAACTCTACACTAGACCAAGTTATACTTAATTGTTTCCTATGTGTTGGAATATCCTAACATCCCCCCTTAAGAACAACTTGGGATAGGATTGAAGGATGTACAAATATGACACAATAGGAGAAGAAATGATTCATTAGAGCCTATCCCCCCTTAGTGGCAACTTCCTAAATTCCAACCATAAATCAAAGTTTAGTAAACTTCACCTTTGTGAGAGCCTTTGTAAAGATGTCTGCAACTTAATCATCTGTTGAACAATATTGCACTTCAAGAACATGGTAATGAATGAGCTTTCTGATGAAGTGCATGTGAAGTTCAATGTGTTTGCCACATTGATGTTGGATTGGATCTTTGCATAGTTGAATGGCACTTTGATTACCACACCAAAGTGTAGTTGGATGCTACTTCTGAAAGCCAAACTCTGACAGGATCTAACAAATCCACAGGGCTTCCTTACTAGCTTCTACGGCACCACGATACTCTGCTTCTGCTGAAGAAAGAGAAATGGCACTTTGTTTCTTTCAAGCCCATGTAATAGGTTCTGAACCAAGATTGAACACATAACCTACAGTAGACTTTCGATCATTAGGGTCACCAGCCCAATCGGAATCAGTGAAACCAAGCAATAGAGGAGATGCTTCTACACTATAATGAATCCTAAACTGAATTGTACCTCGAACATAACGAAGTATTATTTTAGCTGGTTTTCAATGACTTTCATGTGGGTTTTGCATAAACCAAGCAATAAGGCCAACAACAAAGGAAAGGTCAAGACGAGTATGGGTCATATACAAAAATTTTCCTACAAGTTGATGGTATAAGGTAGCATCAACTTTAAGGGAAGTACAAGTGACTGAAATTTTGGCTCCAGACTGAAAGAGTGATGGGGTTGGCTTACAGTCTTCCATGTGAAAATGGCGTAGAAGATCACAGGCATACTTGGATAGGGAAAGGGAAATACCTTCCTTGGATTGCAAGACTTGAAGACCAAGAAAATAATGCAAGTGTTCTAAGTCTGTCATTTCAAACTTCTTTTTAAGGCTGGATTTCATATGGTTTATAAGGTTGGGATCACTACCAGTAAGGATAAGATCATCAACATAAAGAACAAGAATGATAAGAGACTTGCCCACTTTCTTGGTATAAATAGTATTGTCAAAATGACACCTAGAAAAGCCAGTTTCTAAAAGAAAGCTATCGATTTTGGCATACCAAGCCCGAGGGGCTTGCTTGAGACCATTTAAAGGGA
>APFE030907539.1:23522-35376 GCA_000404065.3 Pinus taeda | reverse complement strand
AAATAAAAGTATCATTAATAATAATTAATAACAATGAATTTGTAAACAATATTAGTAATTAAAAAACTATTAATAACATCGTTAATACACTATTAATTATGTTTAATAATATCTCTCATTTGATTAATATTATAAACCTAACTAATTAATAAATCCAAGGACTTAAATCTCTTCGGTTTATTAATTCCATAGTCACCATAATCAATGTTCTAACCCATAGTCAACCATATTTATTTTAGTGAACTAAGTTTATTTGAGAGTTTATAATTTTTATTTTAGGATTTATATATCGTAGTTTTATAATATCGCTCCCTTGGGTTTAATATTATTCCCTTCAGTTTATAACACATCGGGGTATTAGAATTATTCCCTTGGGTTTATAATATCAATCTCTTGGGTTTATTAATGTAAGGGTTTGTATTCCTAGGGTATGATATTATTCATAGGGTTTATAATATTAATCCTAGGGTTTAATATAAATCCCTTGGGTTTATAATCATGGTCAACCATGGTCCAATGTCACATTGTAACAAATATTGTCTCAATATGAAAATCAACCATGGTCTACCATGGTCAACCATAGTCCAAGGTGGCATTGTGCCAAAGATTGTCTCAATATGAAAATCAAGCATGGTAAACCATGGTAAACCATGTCTAGTTTTTAGTTTTCAATATTTATCTTAGGTTTTTATATTCCTTGGGTTTATAGTATTTATCCCTTGGGTTAAATATTATTCCCTTGGATTTTTAGTATCAATCCCTTTGGTTTCTAATATCAATCCCCTATACGTATTAATCTAAGGATTCTTATTCCTCAGTGTTGATATTATTCATAGGATTTATAATATTAATCCTTGGGTCTAATATAAATCCCCTTGGGCTATGATCATGGTCAACCATGGTCCAACATCACATTGTGACGAAGATTTTCTCAATATGAAAATCAACCATTGTCCAACGTTGCATTGTCACAAAAGATTGTCTACATATGAAAATAAATCACGGTCAACCATGTTGCAACGTCCCATTGTCACAAAGATTGTCTGACATGAAAATCAACCATATAACCATGATAATTTTAGGGTTTACAATATTTATCTTAGGGTTTATATATCTTGGGTTATTTATCTCGTGTGTGTAATATTATTACCTTGGGTTTTTAGTATTGATCCCTTGTGTTTATGAAGCTAAGGGTTCATATTCCTAGAGTTGACTATTATTCATACGGTTAATAATATTAATCCTCGGGTTTAATAAAAATCTCATGGATTTAGCTAATTAAATTTGATTGATAATATTCATCCATTGGGTTTAATATTACTCCAAACAATAGTCAACCATGTTGCAACGTCACATTGTCAAAAAGATTGTCTCAACATGAAAATCAACCATGTTTAACCATGATAATTTTAGGGTTTATACTATTTATCTTAGGGTTTATATATCTTGGTTTATTTATCCCTTGTGTGTAATATTATTACCTTGGGTGTTTAGTATTGATCCCTTGGGTTTATGAATCTAAGTGATCATATTCCTAGGGTGTACTATTATTCATAGGGTTAATAATATTAATCCTTGGGTTTAATATAAATCCCATGGATTTAGTTAATTAAATTGGGTTGATAATTTTCATCCCTTGGGTTTAATATTACTCCAAATAATAGTCAACCATGGTCAACCATAGTCAACCCTATTTATTTTAGTCAACCATGTTTATTTTAGGGTTTATAATATTTATTTTTGGGTGTATACTTGGGTTTATAATATTAATCCCTTGGATATAATATCCTTGATCAACCATGCTGCAATGTCGCATTGTGAAAAATATTGTCTCAATATGAAAATCAACCATAGTCAACTATAATCAACCATATTTATTTTAGTCAACCATGTTTATCTTAGGGTTTATAATATTCATTTTAGGGTTTATATACCTTAGATTTATAATATTAATCCCTTGGGTCCAATATCCTTGGTCAAGCATGTTGCAACATTGCATTGTGAGAAAGATTGTCTCAATATGAAAATTTACCATGGTCAACCATGATAATTTTAGGATTTAGACTATATATCATAGGGCTTATATACCTTAGATTTGTAATATTTATCCCTTGAATGTAATATTATTCCCTTGCATTTTTAGTATTGATCCCTTGGGTTTATTATTCCCATGGGTTTATAATATAATTCCATTGGGTTTATTAATCTAAAGGTTCATATTCCTAGGGTGTATTGTTATTCACACAGTTCATAATATTAATCCTTAGGTTTAATATCAGTCCCATGGATTCAAATAATTAAATTGGGTTGACAATATTCATCGCTTGGGTTTAATATTGCTCTCAATCATCATCAAACATGGTCAACAATAGTCGACCATATTTATTTTAGCCAACCATGTTTATTATAGGGTTTATATAACTTAGGTTTATAATGTTAATCCCTTGGGTCTAATATTATTCCATTGAGTTTATAAAATATTAGGGTCTTAGAATTAATCCTTGGGTCCAATATTGATCCTTGGGCCTAATATAAATCCCCTTGGTTTATAATAATGGTCCACCATGGTCTAACGTAACATTGTGACAAATATTTTCTCAATATGAAAATCAACCATGGCCCAACGTTGCATTGTGAGAAAAGATTATCTCGATATGGAAATAAATCATTGTCAACCATGGTCAACCATGTTGCGACATCACATTGTGACAAAGATTGTCTCAATATTAAAATCATCCATGGTCAACCATGATAATTTTAGGGTTTACAATATTTATCTTAGGGTTTATATATCTTGAGTTTATAATATTTATGCCTTGTGTGTAATGTTATTACCTTGGGTGTTTAGTATTGATCCCTTAGGTTTATTATTCCCCTGAGTTTATAATATCAATCCCTTGGGTTTATTAATCTAAGGGTTCATATTCATACGGTGTACTATTATTCATACGGTTCATAATATTAATACTTGGGTTTAATATAAATCTCCTAAATCTTCAAACAATAGTCAACCATGGTCAACCATATTCAACCATAGTCAGCCATATTTATTTTATTAAACCATGTTTATTTTAGGGTTTATAGTAATTATTTTAGGGTTTGTATACCTTGGGATTACAATATTAATTCCTTGGATATAATACCCATGGTCAACGATGTTGCATCATCACCTTGTGACAAAGATTGTCTCAATATGAAAATAAATCATGGTCAACGATGATATTTATGTTAGGGTTTATTTACCTTGGGTTTATAATATTAATCCCTTTGGTTTAATATGATTTACTTGGGTTTGTAATCCTTTGGGATTTTAGTATTAGCATGTTGGGTTTATTATTCCCTTGGGTTTATAATATCAATATCTGGGTTTATTAATCTAAGGGTTCATATACATAGGGTATAATATTATTCATAGGATTTATAATATTATACATAGGGTTTAATATAAATCCCTTGGGTTTATATTCATTTTCGATCGTATTCCAACATCACATTATGACAAAGATTGTCTCAATATAAAAATCAACCTTGGTCAACCATATTCAACCGTGGTGGTAAATCATTAGGTTTATTCATATGGTTTATAATACTAATCCTTAGATTTAATATAAATCCCCTAGGTTTATAATCATGGTCAAACTTACTAAATCATGGTCCAATGTCACATTGTGACAAATATTGTCTCAATATGAAAATGAACCAGTGTCAATCATCTTTAACCATGGTCAACAATTGTAAACCATTTTCAATCATCGTAGACCATGGTAAATCATGGTTAACCATCATCCTATGTCACATTGTGACAAACATTATGTCAATATGAAAATCAACCATGGTCCAACGTCGCATTGTGACAAAGATTGTCTCAATATCAAAATCAACCTTGGTAAACCTTAGTCAACCATGTTTATTTTGGGGTTTATAATAGTCATGTTAGGGTTTATATGTGTTGGGTTTATAATTTTTATCCCTTAGGTTTATTATTCCCTTGGGTTTATAATATCAATCCTTTTGGTTTATTGATCTAAGGGTTCATATTCCTAGGGTTTAATATTATTCAACAATGGTCAATAATAAACAACCATGTTTGACAATGAGAAACCATTGCCCAACATCAATCTCTTGGGTTTATTATTCTCCAGTCAATGATGGTTTATTATTATGTTAACCATGGTCCCTTGGGTTCATAATCCCTTGGGATTTTAGTATTAATCTGTTGGGTTTATTATTCGAGTGAGTTTCCGATATCAATCCCTTGGGCTTATTATTCCCTTAGGTTTATAATATCGATCATGGTCAACCATTGTAAATCATAGCCAACCATGGTCAACCATGGTTGAATGTCACATTGTGACAAGGATTGTCTCACCATGAAAATAAACCATGTTTATTTTAGTGGTTGTAATATTTATATTTAGGTTTACAAATGTTGGGTTTATAATATTAGTCCCTTGGGTTTAATACTATTCCCTTGGGTTCATAATCCCTTTGCATTTTAGTATTAATCCCTTAGGTTTATTATATCAATCCCTTGGATTTATTATTCCCTTAGGTTTATAATATCAATCATAGTCAACCATTGTCAATCATATCCAACCATGGTCAACCATGTTTGAATGTCGCATTGTGACAATGATTGTCTCACCATGAAAATAAAGCATGTTTTTTTTAGTGTTTGTAGTATTTATATTTGGGTTTACCAATGTTGGGTTTATAATATTAGTCCCATGTGTTTAATATTATTCCCTTAGGTTCATAATCCCTTGGGGTTTTAGTATTAATCCCTTAGTTTTATTATTCCTTTGGGTTTACAATATCAATCCCTTGGGTTTATTATTCCTTTAGGTTTATAATATCAATGATGGTCAACCATTTTCAATCATAGCAAACCATCATCAACCATGGTTTAATGTCACGTTTTGAAAAAGATTGTCTCACCATGAAAAATAAACCATGTTTATTTAAGTGTGTAATATTTATATTTGGGTTTACCAATGTTGGGTTTCTAATATTAGTCCCTTCAGTTCAATATTATTCCCTTGGGTTTATGTTTCCCTTGGGTTCATAATATCAATCCCTTGGGTTTATTATTAACTTTGTTTATAATACCAATCATGGTCAATCATAACCAACTATGGTCAATTGTGGTCAATCATGGTCCAATCTCACATTATGAAACAAATTGTCTCCACTTAGGGTTTATATACCTTGGTTTTTTAATATTAGCCCCTGGAGTTTAATATTATTCCCTTAGGTTCATAATCCCTTGGGGTTTTAGTAATAATCCCTTGGGTTTATTGTTCCTTTGGGATTATAATATAAATCACTTGGCTTTATTATTTCACGATCAACTATGGTTTATTATGAAATCAACCATGGTCCAACATGGAATTGTGATAAGGATTTTCTCATTATGAAAATCAATTATGGTCAATCATGTTTATTTTAGTGTTTGTAATATTTATATTTGGGTTTACGAATGTTGGTTTTATAATATTAGTCCCTTGGGTTTAATATTATTCCCTTGGGTTCATAATCCCTTAGGGTTTTAGTATTAATTCCTCAGGTTTATTATTCCTTTGGGTTTATAATATAAATTAATTGGGCTTATTATTCCCTTAGGTTTATAATATCAATCATGGTCAAGAATTGACAATCATAGCCAACCATGGTTAGCCATGGTTGAATGTCACATTGTGACAAGGATTGTCTCACCATGAAAATAAACCATGTTTATTTTACTGTTTCTAATATTTATATTAAGGTTTACCAATGTTGGGTTTATAATATTAGTCCCTTGGGTTTAATATTATTTCCTTGGGTTCATAATCCCTTGGGGTTTTAGTATTAATCCTTTGGGTTTAGAATATCAATCATGGTCAGCTTTATTAATCTCTTGTGTTTGTAATATCAATCCCTTGTGCTTCTTGACCCCTTAGGTTTTTAATATTTATCTGTTGGGTTCAATAATTCTTTGGGTTTGTAATATTAAATGGTTGCGTTTATTAGTTCCTTGGGTTTAAAATATTAATAATCCCTTTGCTTTATTATTCATTTTATTTTAAAATATTAATTCTTAGGCTTTATTAATTCAACCATGTTTACTTTAGTATTTTTAATATTTATCTTAGGGTTTGTATACCTTGGGTTTATAATATTAGTCCCTTTTGTTTAATATTATTCCTCGAGTTCGGCCATGAAACTGAGGAAATAATATTAACAAAAGACTTAATATCATAAACCCAAAGTTACAACCCTAAGATAAATATTAAAAATACTAAAATAAACTGTGACTTATAAAACCTAAAAATATATAATATAATAATATTATCATATTATTTTAATTATTGTTATAATAATATAATAATAATCATAATATTATTTTATTATTATATAAATATAATGATAAAATATATATAATATAATAATATATTATATTATTATTATAATAATAATATTTTAATATAATAATAAGTATTAACATTATTAAATAATAACTATTTATATTTGTTATTAATAATAACATAATGATAATCTAATAATATTATTAGTTTATATTATTATTATAATATTAATATAATAATATATTAAAATAGTATGTTTGTTATTATTTATATAGTTATTAATAATAATCAAAATATGCATAATAATAATGATTAATGTGGTTGATATAAGCCTATCGGCATATATCAACCACATTGGAAAATGTGGTTGTATATATGTTTCATATACGCCTATTGGCTTATATTAACCACATTGGTAAATGTGGTTGTGTTAGTTTAGAAACAACTAGATATCATTACCACTATTTATGTGGTTTATAATTTGGCTTTAGTGAGAATAATACAAATAATTTTGTGAGTAATATATGTGCAATGACTGCTTTTCCAATTTTTTTATTAGTATCAGAGTCCAATTTTCTTGTTGGTAGCAAAGCCCATATAAGCCTGACTCCCTCCAAGAAAGCCCAGGAAGATGGAAGATATCTGAGATTTGATTTTCGATACATAAATTACTGTATATGTGTGCCTCTATGTGTTTGTGGGCTCTGACTCCCTCAAGGGAAAACCCAACAGGATGGAAGATATCTTTGATTTGATTCTCTTTAAATTATTGTATATGTGTGTCTCGGTGTGTTTTTTGTGGATCTATAGATCTGTTCATTTCTTTTTTGTGTACTGGTTTGGTGGTGTGCATAAGTCTAAGCCGAATATGGAAGAGCCTTTGGAGTAATAGAATTGCATTCGTTGTTTGTCCTGATAGTAGTGTCTGATCCGCTAGTGTAAGAGTCACCACATGAGGAAGTTTGCAATGGAGACGCTGACTAGTGCGTATAGTGGAGACTTATGTTGTGGAGATAGAACTCCATTTCTACACATTTTTTCATTTTGACTTCATCGTTGTGAGAAGAGCAGTAATCGAGGTTGTAAGCCTGACGGTTTTTTATCTATTGCTCTCCATTTCATGCCATTTGCTGAGAGAATTTACAGTTATTGCCAGTGAGCTCGATATGGTAAAAGGTGTAGAGGAAAATATGCAGAGTGTTGGATCTTCATTCTGTGTATTTGTGACTATCGAGAGAAGTTATCGTGTGTCCCTCTAGAATTAGAACTAAGGACTAGAGAGCCCTACTAATTATCGACTTAAATATTGCCATTGTCTGTGAGTTTCTAGTCCTGTTTGTACATTTTCACTTGGATTGATGGAGCCATATGTGGGTGCGATAGTACTGGATTTCATTGGAATTTAATTCCAACTGCAACATAAAATAGCTGGACAGAAATCGGATCTTCTGTAGATATTCCAGGTTGTTCAATGCCGTAAAGTCACTCTTGATATTTTGCACATTGATGAGCATTAAATTCACAGAATTGAATTCCCCTGCAACCGCCAACTTGTTTTCTTGAGAAAGGCATCACCGCTTGCTGCATTCAATACGCAAATAAGCGTTAGAAGATATTTTGATTATTTTACTGTTTTAAACTCAGATATGTTTTTTCCTATAAATGTAATGAACAGCAGTTCTGTTTTAAGGTTAGAAGAAGATAGAAAGTCTTTTCTGTAACGCACAGCAGCGCTGAACCTGGAATTTTATGAGATAAATAAAATTGGTTTGTGTAACTGAAGTGTTCCTCTTGTATCAGTTGGTTTACTGTATCAGTTGGTTTTATTGTTTATGAATACAAGTTATTTTACGTCGTTGTTACACCGTAAGTCAAAAATTGACTTGACGTCAAAACATGTTGCTGTTACACCAAGATCAACAACTAACGAAATTACGTTGCTGCAACACCAAGAAAAACAACTGATGAAACTGCGTTGCTGTTACACGAGTTTCACATTGTTGTAACACCGTATTCCGGAAACGTTTTTTTATTATTTCCGCTATGCAAAACAGAGTATTTTTCTGTTTTCAGTTTTGTTTTTGAATTATCAGAAATTCTATCAGCGTTGCTGCAACACCAAACTACGCTGCTGCAACACCAAACTGCTTTGCTGAAACACCGTTTCCAGCAAGCAATTTTCTGTTTTCTGAGTTAAAAACAGAGTGTTAAAAACAGAGCATTTTTTTTTTGTCTGTCTGTTACGGAATTTGCCCAGATTTTCAACATGGTATCAGAGGGGGTCTAGGCACTCAGTGAGTCAAATATAGAGTTTGTTTTTCACTGTAGGAGCTGTAAGAAGCTTATTGATCAGATTTTTCCAGCAGAGAAAGTTTTAGCTTGTTTTTAATTAAACAGACGGTATCTCTTCTTTACCTATACAAAGTTAAGATGGCAGATGCTGGAACAGGTTTGACAAATTCCCAACTGCCACAATTTAAAGGGAAAAATCACAGTCATTGGTCCATAACAATGAAAGCATTGTTTGCTTCTCAAGGAATATGGGAGCTGGTTGAAACTGGCTATGCTGAACTTGTAGATGCAACAACATTGGCTGCTTTGACAGTAGGAGAAAGAGACCAGTTGAAGAGCGACAGGAAGAAGGATGCCAAAGCCCTCTTTTTTCTCTTCCGATCAGTACATGAAAGTGTTTTTCCACGGATTGCAGTAGCAACAAAATCCAAAGAGGCATGGGATATTCTCAAAACTGCCTATCAAGGCATGGAGAAGGTGAAGACTGCAAAGCTGCAGATGTTGAGGAGAGACTTTGAAACACTCGACATGAAGGAATCTGATACAATAGATTCATTCTTCACTCAGGTTATTGGGTTGATAACCTAGATAAGGTCTCATGGTGAAATTCTTGAAGAAAGAAGGATTGTAGAGAAGATCTTGAGATTTTTACCCTCAAGGTTTGAAGCTATTGTGGTAGCAATAGAAGAAACAAAAGATCTCTCACAGTTCACGGTA
This sequence comes from Pinus taeda, assembly GCA_000404065.3. Classification (NCBI taxonomy): domain Eukaryota; kingdom Viridiplantae; phylum Streptophyta; class Pinopsida; order Pinales; family Pinaceae; genus Pinus; species Pinus taeda. Next base: position 26,023 of record APFE030907539.1, on the reverse strand, counting down.
GATGAAGTGAGTGCTTCTCTTATGTCTCATGAACACAGACTGAGTAGAGGAACAGATTCCTCTTTTGAGCAAGCATTCAAGACTCAGATGTCTTTCAGCCAAAGAAAAGGTCGAGGTAGAGTAAATAACAGAGGTCGTGGAAGAAGCCAAAATAGAGGTAGATATTATCCTGCAAGCACAAGCGGAAGGAGCTGCAATCAGAACCAAGATGAAGGTTCAAGCAAACAACAAGCTCATGGACAAAGGTATGACAAATCCCAAGTCCAATGTCATTATTGTAATAAATATGGGCACTACGCCAATGAATGTAGAAAAAAAACAAAATGACATGAATAGTAGGCAGAATGTTAATTTTACAAATGAAGAAGATAAGAATCCAAAGAATGTGTTGTTAACATGTAACATTGCACAAGACAAACAAGAAGATTTTTGGTTCTTAGAATCAGGTTGTAGTAATCACATGACTGGAAATATTGCAATGTTTGCCAATCTGGATAAAAATGTGAAATCTGAGATAACAACAGGAACTGATAGTAAGATATCTGTCAAGGGTAAGGGCAGAGTCAGTATCCGAGCAAGAAATGGAGAACAGATGATTGTGCCAGAGGTATACTATGTAGCTGGTCTGAAATGTAATCTTTTGAGCATTGGACAGCTCATTGACAAAGGTTACAACATGTTCTTCAAAGATGATACGTGTACAATTAGAGATATACCTCCAAGTAAGAAGATCATTGAACAGGTGCAAATGACCAGCAATAGAATGTTTCCTCTCAAACTCAGGGTAGATTTGAAGGAAGGAAGAACTATTACGACTGTAACACAAGAAGTCTTTCAGGAACAAGTGAAAGATGGGAATTGGTTGTGGCACTTGAGATTTGGACATCTCAATTACGGAGGCCTGAATCTGTTGCACAGAAAGGGAATGGTAAATGGATTGTCGTTGATCGAGAAACTGGACAGCCTTTGTGAAGGCTGCATCTTGGGCAAGCAACCCAAAGAAAGCTTTCCAGTAGGAAAGATTATAAGGGCAAAAGCACCCTTGGAAATTGTTCACTCTGATGTGTGTGGACCGATGCAAATACTATCATTTGTCGGAAATAGATATGTTTTAACTTTCATTGATGATTACACCAGAAAGACATGGTTGTATATGCTGAAACAAAAGAGTGAAGTGTTCGAGAAATTCTGCCACTTCAAAACTCTTGTTGAGAAGCAATGTGGGCATTATATCAAAGTTCTCAGAACAGATAGAGGAGGAGAATACATCTCCCAAGACTTTCTGCATTTTTGCAGAGAGAATGGCATACAAAAGCAGTTCACTGCAAGATATACACCTCAGCAAAATGATGTTGCCAAAAGAAAGAATAGGACCCTTCTTGACATGGTTAGAAGTATGCTAAAGGCAAAACACTTGCCACGTGAGTATTGGGAAAAAGTTGTCACTTGCACAGTTTACATCTTAAATAGACGCCCAACTAAAGCTGTCATGAACAAAATACCAAAAGAAGCATGGAATGGTCAAAAGCAAACTGTCACTCAAATGAGAGTATTCGATTGTGTAGATTATGCACATGTACCGAATCAGCTAAGGAAAAAGCTTGATATTAAGTGGGAGAAGTGTGTATTTATTGGCTACTGTGATGAGTCGAAATCATACAAAATTTATAATCCATCCACTAAGAAATTGATAGTAAGCAGAGATGTACAGTTCATTGAAGATGAAGCTTGGGATGGAAGCTTAGAAAAAATAGTGAATGTGAAGACAATTGTGTCTCGTGAAGAAGAAGAGGAAGGGACAGTAGCAAATAATCCTTCCTTGGTGGCTCCTCCTCCACCACAGCAAGTTCAACAAACCACACCACAAGCTGGAATTCGAACAACCTTAAGAAGTCAAGGAAGTGCTTCTTCAAGCACACCACAGGGATCAGAAATACCCTCAAATTCGGATGGAACTCCAAGCACACCAAGAAGACCAAGATTCAGAAATCTGAATGAGATTTATGAACAAGGAGAGGTAAGTAACAATACCAGTCTGAATTCATTATTCGCTTTGTACTGTCATGTTGATGACCCAGTTCATTTTGAAGATGTTGTAAATGAAGATAAATGGATTGAAGCAATGAATGAAGAAATTGGTGCAATTGAGAAGAGTAACACATGGGAGTTAGTGACCTCCTTGAAGGCAAAGATTCCATTGGATTTAAGTGGGTCTATAAGACCAAGAGAAATGCTGAAGGCAAGATTGACAGGCACAAAGCAAGACTTGTTGTGAAAGGATACAAGCAGCAACAAGGCAGAGACTATGATGAAACCTTTGCACCAGTAGCAAGGATGGAAACACTCAAAACAGTGTTGTCTATTGTAGCACAACACAAATGGAATATTTATCAGATGGATGTTAAATCTGCATTCCTGAATGGAGTGTTAAAAGAAGAGGTTTATGTTGAACAACCTCCAGGTTATGAAGTTGCTGGCCAAGAGCATAAAGTTTGCAAACT
>APFE030907539.1:5430-19290 GCA_000404065.3 Pinus taeda | reverse complement strand
AATTTCAAAATATGTTTTGATCTATTCATTAATTGAATATAATTAAATTAGTTGTTCTCAACATTTTTTTGGTGCTGAGAGAATAGATCACTAATTTGTTCTATGAATCTGTTATTCATTGATGGATCTTGTTTTTCTTTGGGCTTCAAGAGTATCAATTACATGTTATGTTATGATATCCATGCATGTAGAAAGGTTAGTTGCATAATTCACTATACATTATCGAGATTTTCCTTTGGTAGATCTAAAAGAGTCAATTAAACAAAGTTCATAATCGAGATTTTCCTTCGGTAGATCGAAAAGAGTCAATTAAACAAAGTTCATAAAAGATGGTTAGAGAAGATTATGTCTTAAATGAGTTGAAAGGGAAGCTCAAATATTATGGTGGTGAAAAGACCGTTGTTCGGAGACTTAATAGTGGGGATAAGTGTCGAGGAAGACCAATCAGATAGATGTGACACGTGAATTGTAATTTTTCACTTTTGTATTAATCTTTGTAATGATCTAAATGCAAGCATTAAACGGGGTACTTGGAATAATGCTTACATTAGAATGTAGATATATTTTGTTTGTTAGTGGTTAGAGTATGTTGAGATATTTTATCAACAATATTCTCCTGTCTTAGAAAATGTTGGATCTCATTACCACTATTTATGTGGCTTGTAATTTGGATTTGGTGTGCATAATACGAATAGTTTTGTCAGTAATATCTGTGCAATGACTTCTCCTTCAATTTTATTGTACACCTACCTATGAAGCCTAAAATCATGCGAGATTTATGATAGCGAAAGTGTGTTCTAGTTTGTGATAAATGATGAGATAGGTGATGCCATAAGTGAGACTCTCGAGTGTAGACTTGTTTCAATCCTCATTTGTTACTGCATGGGCATCAGTAGAAAAGGAAGCCATCAACTCTCAGTTAATGACATACTTATCCCTAGTCTCACAACATGGAGTCGTTAGTACTCTAGTTATGACCACTTCATATTTTCGTTATTCCTACAGGTACTTCCCTAAATCAACGTTATAAAATATTTTGTAAGAACACTTATAAAAAAAAATTGTTAGTAATCCCTATGTTGACCTTGAATAATAGCTTCACCTTCAAAGTGTCATCATGAAATCTTCCATTCGATTTCCATTCTCCCAACATTCCATAATCAGAAGGGTCTTTGCGAGAGTGATATGTGTAGATGACTGAAATGTCTTGGGCTTGACAAAAATCGACTCCATGAAAATTCACAATGATAATGGAAGTATAATCTCCTTGAAGTAACCTACTTTTTGATTTCAAGAAGTTCTACTTTACCCAGTTTGCAATTATGCCCCCGTGTTTTCATATTCTTCATACAAATGTAAGTGTGCCATATTTTCCCTTCAGCTACATTACCCACACATAAACTCTTCTACTTTAGATTCACAACAAACTACATTGCTCCCTCGATGTACACAATTTTTATCCACTGCTCCTCACCTTTCCCTAATACACTATTTCTGAGTGTTCATTATATGATGGAATGAAAGTGATTACCACTCTAGTTTCACAAGTTATTATTATATTGACATACACAAAATGGTTTTGGAGAAGTTGCTTTGGGGATTGATATCAAATAAGATAAAGCCACATCATTAAAATTCTCGGAACCAACCCACCCATCAGGTCGCTTGGCACAATTAACCAACGCCCTCCTTCGCACCCAATATGCTTTTCCTAGCATCAATTTAGGTGGTTAACTTATCATTGTCGTGTGTCAAATTAAAACCACCCATTTACTTCGCACCCAATATGATTTTCTCACCATAAATTTAGGTGGCTAGCTTATCATTATCGTGTGTCAAATTGATTTGGAAAAACCATGTGAATCATGAGAGGAGGACATTGATTTTTCTTACACCCGTTGTCCATCGATACCCTTCTAGGTGAATGTTGATGGACATGGTAATAACATGATTTAATGTGAATTTCATGTCCTAGTTTGACATGAACACGTGATTACTACGTTTTTTCATTGACCACAAAACATATTGTTGAATGCAAGTTTCAATATTCTATTTTTAAGCAACCAATAACTATATATTAATAATGACCATAGGGGAAAGGACTATGTTGTTGTGAAACTATCCAACTTATTTTCAATGATACTCTTGCACTTCCTAAAATTGGACTCTGAATTTCACTCTTGATCTTTTCATTTTTCTCCTAGATGCTTCCATGAATAATGAGATGCCTCTATAATGATACCCACTACGTGGTTTCTTTTAACATGTCTCTTTAGTCAATGGTGGGGTTTTCCTTTTAGCACATGTCTCACCATAACCGAACAATATTTCTAGGAATCTTGACGTGTAACGTTGCATGTGCTACCCATATTATGAATTATACACAAGTTTAACATGACCCACTATTTTGTATCTTCATTTTTAGCAATGATAAAGACTTAGAAAGTTCCTATGCATAACACCACATGAAATGAAATACAAACGTTTTCACATAAGTGTATCTCTATATTTTCCTTTTTCACCAATGATGATGGCATTTGAAAAAATAAAGCTTGTGATATTAACATTATCAGATTGTTTACTAAAATAAGTGAAATGGTTGCAAAGCAGCTAGTCCCATCCTTTACACCATGATTTGTAATTTTGTTTTCAAATTCAATAAGTGAAAAAAAACTATGTTTCAATTTGTTCAACCAATCATATAACCTGAAAATTTGATAGAAGAGTAAGATAATGCAGAAAACTACATTACACACAAAAAAAATGACAAAATACAATGAGCTTCCTAGAAATTTATATATAGAGTTCAAGCACCTAAAAACATGGAAAAAGAAACATATCAATGGATAAAAAGCATAGAATTCTAAATATAATTCATAAGGTGTAAAAAACCATTAAACAATGATAAGTCAATATTACTATGTTTATTTAATACTATCATCTGCAATGTTGAGAAAGAATGTGAACCACAACATATAGCCATAATAAACTTAGTAATCACAAAAAATTACGTAACCAACTTTGATATGAAATAAAGGGTTCAATACTACATATTACCTTAGTCAAATATGTTTTTCTATAATAATAATAATAATAATTTAACATATGAAAACGATTAAGTTCTCTGCAAATGGATTTTTCCCTAATGGCGCCCTTACCCTAATACCTGCGGTCGTGCTCTTCGTGGCCTCCCCTTGTGCGTATGGTTGGGGCCTTTCGGTGCCCTAACCGCCATGGCTAAACCGCATCAGCATCTTAGCACCCACTCTTTCAAAGATATGGTCACTGGTCAGCCTCCAGACCAGGCTTCCTTCTTCACAAAGTTTGCCTCCAGCTTGGCCTTTTTCATCCCACTAGGAGGAAACTCTGACAAAGAAGGAACAACGCATCCATAGAAGAAAGAGCTTCCTCGGAGGAAAGAAGAAACAACGAAAAGGATAACCAAGGATACTCGATCAAAAAAATGAAAGGTTCGGACATGCCCTTCCTCACTGACATAAATCCTTCAAAAACTGAGGAGCAGCTGCAAGATCAGAGGAAAAAGACTAACAATAACTACAACCCCATAGCCAAGAAATCCCAGAACTAGAAATCTAGGACCCTGATGTAGCAGTCTATAGAGAATATATGTAAGAACATGCAATAATATGCAAGTTCATGGGCATCTGGCCAACTGAAAGAGCCTTGAACTGGTGGATACAAAGCAAATGGACACCCAAAGGGGAGATCAAACTTCAATTGGGCTCCAAATGTTCTTCGTAGTCATCTTTGACCCCCTAGAAGACAAATACAAAATACTTGAAGGAGGACCGTATTTCTACAATTCAATCAGTTTATACATGATATTTTGGAAGCACAAATTCACACAGGAAAAGGATGATTTTATGAGAGTTCCAGTCTGGGTTTGCAAAAGTCCCAACACACATGACTCTTCAACTTCTTCTATATGTCCATTTGACTTTCACTTTACATTACATTCAATTACAATTGATATGGCTCATAGTAATGATGTGGCCGAGACAACTCATGACACAATTCGACATAACACTACTAACATGTACTCGCTAACTATGGTGTCCATGTCAAGTTCTTGTGTTGTTGTGTGATGGATGTAGTCTTGGTGTGTTTTCTCTTCTCCTCCACATGCCATAGTGTTGCAGAGTCTTTGATGGTCTTGGTCTTGCATGATGGTTCAATGCATGTGTTACGTTTTCTTGTTGCTTGATGTGCTTGGTACATCCTTCTAGTTGTAAGCAAGTCTTCTAGCATGTGTGCTCCTTCTTCATCTCTCCATGATATATTAGTGTACCTGTTTTTGCAATTCACTCATGACGAAACAAAATCAAATCCAAAACCTCCTAGCCTAACATGATGCATTGTTCTCATATTCCAGGTGACAGGGAGGGAGGACAACTCACTTCGACTGCACGAAGCATGGATCAGACTCGAATGAGGCATTCTGGGAGTACACACTACATTGTTGGGAAAAACTGCACAGTGGCCACTTGGAGGTAGAATTGTGTAGTGACAAACATTAGTGGCAACTGCAAGGCGGGACCCTGAGGGGGGAACTTCTGCGCATTTTCTGAAGGGAGAGAAAGACAGAGTTACATGAGTTCTACTAGGCAGTTCTACAAAACTTTTCAGCACAAGACATGATAGGGCTACAGGGGGACTGTCAGACATGACTGCTCAATTTTTGAATATAGTGTAGAGAGAAGTTGTAGAGGGACAACTAACATGACTGTGAAATTTATGAAGACAATGCAGGGCAAGGAAGTAGAGGGACATCTTAGCATCACTATAAAATTCCTGAAGGGAGTGTAGAGCAAGGCAGCAGAGGGATCCACTGGGCATGACTACGCAATTTCTACAGGTAGTACAGAGAAAGGTAGCAGGGGACCTCTTGGCATGTTTGTTCAGTTTTGGGGAACGATGCAGGACATGTAGGAGGGGGATTGCCAGACATGACTACGCAATTTCTGAAGAAAATGCATAGCAAGGCAAAAGAGGGACAACTGAGCATGATTGTGCAATTCTTGAAGGCCATACAAAGCAAGGAAACAAAGGGATCAACGGGGGATGACTGAACAATTTCTGTAGGTAGTGTAGAGCAAGGCAGCAAGGGACGTCAAGGCATGTCTGCACAGTTTGGGGGACAGTGCAGACCCAGGTCTCAGTGCAAAACAAGGTCGTGGCACACTAGAAGGAGGATTGATGACTATGCTTGAGAAATGTGCAATTCAGTTTGGACATCGAAGCAGTTTTTTTGTAGTTTGAGGAGGCAGGTAGGCTACTCGCTTCTTGGATTGTGCAGTGCAACTGTTCTGGAGGTCATCCTCTACATAGTTTCAAGTAGTGTAGTGGAATCACTGAGGGCTGAGACTGTGTAGTTCAGCTTCGTCGGGGTCCGGTGGAAGAGGGTCGTTCAGTCGGACATAATTTGAGGAAAATGGCTAAGTGTCGAGAGCAAGTGAACTTGTGCAGAATTAACATTGTGATGACACACTCATCATACTTCAATGATTGGACAACACCGACCACCAATACAAGAAGACAAAACATCCCCTTGGTGACATTGTCTTAGAACTAAGAGCGACAATCGTGACACTTGTGATAGACCTTCGGACAACTGTGACAACACTTGCACAACAGTGCTTACAACTTTGTGTGTGAGAATGACTGCTGTTCACATAGCAAACACAAAGAAAAACCTTCAAACTCACCAGAATAAGATCACAAGCATGACAAATCAATCAACATGCCGTAAGACGACCATTGGTCAAACAAGCAAAAGGTGAAAAAGACTTCATAAGAGCTCATGGGGTGAGCTTGAGTGTTTGCAACAATCAAAGCAAAAACCAAGGAAGGCTCCGAAATTTGGATGAAAGAAAAAAATTTGGAGGGTGTTGAAACTGCTACAATAGGTTCAATCCTTATAGTAAAAAGAACCAACATGTAAAATGTTTATTCTATTGGTCTCTTTCTTTTGAGTTCCTTATTATTATTGATTTAGTTTTGGGTATTTAGTATTGCATCAAGTCTCTTTCTTTGGAATTCCTTATTATTCATTCAGTTTGGGGGTTTTATTATAGCATAAAGAGAGGTTAGGTTCATTTTAGAGGGTTTGTGGGGATGATCAATTTGTATTCATTTAATCTATAAAAGCACCTTGAATGAATTTAGATGGGTTTCGGCTAGTAACTAATTGTATCAAGTGAAACTAAGTAAATTCTAAAACTTGGGGTGGTGATGATCCATCAAATTTTGGCATATGTATGGAATTTATAAAGTACAAAGTGGAAATAGATGGTTTTTGGGATTACCCTTAAAGTATTTGTTCTTGCATGTAGAAGTATAGAGAATGAGGTTTAAATCTTTCGTTATTAAAATGGTTTTTTGTACTTTATTTATACCTTGTAGATTGTAGTGAGAAACAACTATAGAAATCTTTCCTCTGTTAATATTGTTATTTGTATGTCATTTCTTCCATAAAGATTGTTGACTCATCCCATTAGACTTACACATTTAGAGAATTAATGGCTTTTTACCATTGATCCAATTTCACGGTATTGCTTCTCTGGAGTATAAAATATATGTGAGGTATTTTTTATTTCATCCTAAGATGTTTGTAGACTCATCCCATAAGGTTTACAAAGGAAAATAATAGGTTTTTATAGCTCTCCCAGTTTGGAGAGTGCCTCGAGTCACCAACAGCACTATGATCAAACTAAAAAAGATGGTGTCTGCATTTTAATTGTAATCTACTTCATATTCTTGTTGCCATTCCTTTATGTAGTTGTATAGTAAGGAATTCTATTTTAATTGAATTTTATCAAGTTTATCTCTATCAATGTAGTGAATTTTTTTGTGATGGACTGCATTTCTTAGAATTTGGTGGACATAAATGTATGCTTTATGAAGGCATGTTGTTTGAATGAGAGTTTTATTGGGACACTGGAATGCATACAATTACAATGGTGTTTAGCTATTTTGTGTGTTCGCTTTTTTTGTCAAAATTTGGCAATATAATTCATGGCAATATTGTGAATTTTTATTGTTTACATTATCTTTTTGAATTTATAAATAGATTCAACACGCTAATTAAATCCTTTGGCACTCAAATTGTATAGACTATATAGTTTAAACTTTTATTTCCAACCCTTCCCAACCAATTTTTCAAACAATATTGACCATAAAATATGCCCTAAAAAAGCCAAAATATAAAAGAGTTAGACTACACACAACTACAATTAGAAATATTAAACAATATTGGCCATTCTTTTGGAAAGCAAACCAAGATGGACATGTTTATTATTACCTTAAAATATTTTTTTCACCCATGGTAAAATTGCATTGTACTTGAAACAATTTTCAACTTACTTTGATTAAAAATAAATTCCCTGACATGAAATTCTTAAAAGTCACATGACTAGCAAGTCTCGTTGTAATCTATAGGGCACCATAAAAGAAATCATTATATTATTTACAACGTATGGTACTGGGATAAGGTTCCTTTAACCCCAAAGCCATTTCTCTCAAGGACGTTAATGAAAAGTATTAAAGGAAAAAGAATGGGTACATTGAACTATTCTTGGAGAAATCATTTGATAAAACATAGCAATGAGGGTGTAGAGATTTTTGTTTAATCTGGAAAGATGGCTTTGCAATGAATAATTTTGACTACAACACTAACTAAAAGTACAATCAAATCATTATTTCTTGAATGGTTGTAGATACTTAGTCTTCAATTACTTTGAATGATAGCTACTATTGTGATGTGATTAGAAGAAAATGGTGTTCCAATAAACTAGATTAAGAAGCATTAAACTCACAAGACAACCTTAAATATGGGAGTAGCCTTACATTTTCTAATGCGAAGTCACAGGATGGTAGATATATCGCCAGGCAGGGTAAAGTTTAAGGATGGAAAATTATCTTGAACTTTGAAAACATTGGCGAATCTCACTAGTCCGTAATATGCAAACTATAAAATCTTTATTGATATATTTGTAAAATTATTCAAAGTTATAATGGTTTTATATATAGCCTCTATACAATGTTGGAGATTTTTAAGGTAAAATAATTTTATATTGTAAAATTTGGGTGAATCATTTTTATAAAAAAATGGAAATTAGTGAATCTTTTTTGCTGAAAAATCATGGACAATTATACTACCTGCAAATATTAGCCCCTAAAATTTTCCATGTCCTTGGGCTTAGAAGTGTTTTTCGAGGTACACATTATGCTTCTTCAAGTATTGTTAGGAACCCACATGGTCTGGTTAAATACATGGAGGAATTTGTTACCCATTAACTTCAAATCTTTTAATTTAATCAATAATCAACAAAAAGGAAGATCTCATAATTTATCACCCATGTGCTAATTCTCTGATAGGTTTTTGTTTGTTGTAGGAGCACAATGCATTCTACTTCGAAAAAATATATGGATGCATAGCACTTTCCTGTAGGTTTCTTTAGGTGGAATCAAAGACCAGAACCAACAACAATTGTCTTTAACAAGGACCATGGATGACCGTCGGAAGTCATTCTTCCCATGAATGACAAAAAATAGTTGAAGTCCCTTGAATATTTTTTAAAGAGTATAGATTTTGGTACTTAACTCTTGCGAAGATGACCAAGATGGGCTTCACTGCCAACACCCTTGTCAATATGACAGAGGAAGAGATTGAATATTTGATGAAGACCCTCGTATAACTATATCATATGGATCTTCTTATAGGGGAGAGACCTGGAATTAAATCTTCCATAAGAGCAGAGAAGAAAAGATTGTTGGATTGCTTGGAGATGCAAAGGTTGGAAATCTTGTCTAAGACAGAGAGAAAGAGGATATTACATGATGATCATAATACTTTTGCAGCTGCTATGGCATCTGAAGGTAATTTTATTTTCTGCTCTTCTAAATGTCCGCATTGGTGGACTGCAATCAAAATGTATTATAGTCTACGTTCACTAATAAATTTTGTATTCCATTCTATGGACAATATACAAGTAGATTCCACAAGTACACAAAATAGAGGTGCCTAATAGTTATATTGATACCTCAGACACTTGTGATTTTTCATCCATAATGAAACACTTAATTTATAGCCAATTACTCTTATTATTATTATTATTATGTTACATATCAATTTTATATTAACAATTAAATAAATTACATATCTTTATTTTATGAGGAAATAATTCATTTATTTCACTTTTTATTACTTCTTCCTTATGCCCATTGAAATATTTTCCCATGATAAGTATATATGTGTAGTCCATATTGAAATATAATACATAACATGGATATCTAAATAGTTAATTTAAATATTATATTGAAATGTTTGGAAGGAAAATATAAGATTTTTTAAAATCAATTGATCTCTCTGACTATTTAACATAAAATATTTTATTTGTGGGTTTGAGAGTGAAACAGAAATATTTTTACCATGTCTTCTTCATAATTGATTGTAATATGAATTACCACATCTCATTCTGAACTGTAATATTCACAAAAAACCTAACTAGCATAGTGAGAGTGAGATTATTGATGTTTTACAATGTTTTTAATTAAAACTAACTAAATATGTATCTTCATTTATATTTTTAATATAGCCTACATTTTTTTATTTACAATATATTTAATTTTTGTTTTGAAAGGGGCATGTGTCTAGTCCACTTTAACCACGGATGGAATCACACGTCACCCTCATACTGGGCTATAGGATGTGCCTCTTCATTCAATAACAAATGTAATTTCACCAATATTTCCCTTCTTCCTTTTTGTTAGATGAAAAAAAAGAAGTAGGACCATCTATAAGCTGAAATGTCCTTTTCTATATTTACTACTTGTATGATATCTTTCTCAGCAAGTGATATATTCATTACAAGCATAAAACCTATAAGTTATAGTACACAACAAACCCCATCAACAATGTTAATAATTGGGACTATACATGCCTCTTATAGTGATTATATAGCTGAAGCTCCTTATTTCGGGGCAATATCACTAGTTTCGCAACTTATTAGGCCTTCCCTCACACTTCAAGAGTCGCAGTAAAATCCAAGGTCATCTTCCATGCCACATAAACTACATTTGTCTATGAATCTGCTCCATGGCCAACTCTGAGTCTTGGATAGAAACAAAGGCATAGTCTTCCTATTGCTTCTTCCTAGATTATGAATGGCATCAACTTGCATGGAAAGTTACTTTCCTAGGATTCACATTAGGGTCGAATTTCATCAAGCTTCTATGTGATAGGTTGCTTGTATTGAAAGAGAGGAAATGGCCTCACATTGTGCCCCCTCTAGAGTGAGGCGGTTGACACCAGTTTCAATATGTTTGGTCTTTTGAATTTTACAATTTAAACTCTCACCTTTAGCTAGTTTTATTCATTTCTTTGTAGATGGCATTGCTCACACCCATGGTCAATGGCTAGGGGACCCAATTAGAAACCTAAGACTTGGTTTGACAACAACCACTCTATCCAGCTGTGGGGTGACACCTCTCCCTCTCTTTTTCACTCACTCACAAACATGTCCACGCAGTAAGCCAAGGTCACATGCGGCCCTGCCTAATATCAAGACCGAGGCCACTTCATTGCCAAAACTGAAGCCGAAATTTCAAAAACTCATATAGGGAATGGACCCCCCATCGAATATAAGAAGAGATCACTCAAGTTGAGAGGGAGATCTCCAATGAGAGACGCAACCTACAGACACTAAGGTTCTTGCTGAGGTTGCTAATTGGGTACCCTGTTGGGTATACGACCAAAGTCCCACATTGACTAGAAGTGGGGAGGATCATGGTCATATAAGGATGGACAAATATCTCCATTGGTATGAGGCCTTTTGGGGTAAGCCAAAAAGAAAATCCATGAGGGCTTAGGCCCAAAGTGGACAATATCATACCATTGTGGAGATATGTGGTGTTCAGAGTCCTAACAATTGGTATCAGAGCATGTTGGAGGTGCTGCCTGGAGCGCTGGCTGTGCTGGAGCACTGAAGGAGCTGTATATTGCTGGAGTGGCTTGTGTCGTGAGACTGGAGCAGAGGTTCAAGCGTGTTGTTGCGCTGAGGGAAGAACCTGCGTGTGTGCTGGAGCTGCTTAGTTGAGGGAAGCGCTGTGACCTGTGCGCATGGAGCTGTTAGAGGTGTTCTATAATGCATGGAGCCTGTTCTTTAAATTGTTGGTGCGTATGTTTTTTATTTGGTGGAGCCTGAACGCTGTTGTTAATTCATTGCTGGTGTTAATTCATTGCTGGAGCCTGCTGCGAAATATTGCATGATGCGTGGTATTTTTTTGTTGTTTGGTGCGTGGGTATATGGATATGTTTTTAACACAGCTTGGATACATATATAATTGAAAACAGCGTGGACATATTTTAAAAAAAAGCATGGAAATGTATATGTGAAACATCGTGGGTTTGATTTAAAAAACAGCGTGGGTATGGTTTAAAACTGCGTGGATTTATTTAAAACTCAGCATGGTATGATTTAAAACTCAGCGTGGTTATGTTTTAAAACTCAGCGTGGTGCGTCTTATACAGCAAAGAACTCAGCATGGTATGATTTAAAATTCAGCGTGGTTATGTTTTAAAACTCAGCGTGGTGTGTTTTATACAGCAAAGATACATATGCCATAAAAAAAAGCAAATAAAAGATTGCTTTACTGGTGCAAATAAATTAAAACAAAAACTGAAGTGTATGTTTTTTTGTTGGAATTTGCACAAAGTACCAGGAAAGTTTTTCTTAAGAAAAAATAAGAAAAAGGACAGTTTTTTTTTAAAAAGGCAGAAGCAAATTTTTTTTTGTGAAGTACACAAAAAGGGCAGTTTTTTTATGGCATAAGTACAAAGGCATAGGCAGATTTTTTTGTAAAATCAAAGGCATATGCAATTTTTTTTTATTGCTGGTTGGATATTGGAGATTATTGTGTTTTTCGTTGATACAAATGGCGAAAACTCAGAGTGCCCGGTTTGAAATTGAGAAATTTAATGGTAAGAATAATTTTGAGATCTGGAAGGTGAAAATGCATGACTTGCTGGTTCAACAAGGTGTGGCGAAAGCACTGTTGGGGAAAAACAAAAGACCTGCTTCCATGATGGAGGATGAATGGGATGAGATGGACGATAGAGCTCTGAGCGGAATTCGGTTATGTCTGGCAGACGATGTTCTGTTCAACATTGTGTTAGAGAAAACCGCCGCAGGCCTGTGGTCGAAGCTTGAGAAGCTCTACATGACAAAATCTTTAACAAATCGAATTCTCCTGAAACGGCAGCTTTATGGTTTGCAGATGAAAGAAGGTACCTCAATTGCTGATCACCTGAATGTTTTTAATACCTTGTTGGTGCAATTAAGCAGTCTAGATGTAAAATTTGATTCAGAGGATAAGGCAATAACTCTATTATGTTCTTTGCCTGAATCCTGGGATCACTTTGTTACTTCCATAAGCTTTAGTACATCAGATATCCTTGAGTTTGACGATGTTGTTGGAGCCTTGTTGGCTGAGGAGACGAGGAAGAGGTCAAATGCAGACACATCTATATCAGAGGTAATGATGGCCAGAGCTCGCTCACGAGAGAGACACTCCGAGGGAAAGCATAGCGACTCTCGTTCGAAGTCCAAAGGAAAGAAGCCAAAGGTGAAGTGATGGCATTGTGGCAAGGCTGGACATCTAAAAAAGGATTGCTGGAAGCGAAAGCAGGCTGCTAAAGAAGGCTCTTCGACAGAAAAGAAGGAAGCCAACACCAAGGATACAGGTTCAGTATCAGGTTCAGGTATGAGTGATGAAGTATTGTCTGTTAATGCTTCAAAACATGATCAACATTGGTTGTTAGATTCCGGGGCATCTAACCACATGTGTATACATAAAGATTGGTTTAAAACATATAGATCAATTGATGATGGTGTTGTGTACATGGGTAATGATGTAACATGTAATATTGTTGGGATTGGAAGCATACAACTACAAATGTTTGATGGCACAACCAGAATATTAACTGATGTAAGGCATGTACCAGATTTAAGAAAAAATTTGATTTCATTAGGAGCACTTGATTCAAATGGATATAAAACTGTAATTCAAGGTGGAGTTATGAAAATCTATAAAGGTATCTTACTAGTGATGAAAGCTAAGAAAGTAGGAAATCTATTTCAGTTAGAAGGTAGAACTGGGTCAGATCATGTGTCTGTGTCTGAACATGACAGTAGTTCCATTCACTTATGGCATCAAAGATTGGGGCATATGAGTGAAAGAGGATTGAAAATTTTGGCTGACCGAAAGTTACTTCCTAATCTAAGATCTGGAAAATTGGATTTCTGTAAACATTGTCTGTTTGGTAAACAAAGTAAACAAAAGTTTAAAACAGGCAAACATACTAGTAAAGGCATACTTGATTATATCCATTCAGATGTTTGGGGTCCTGCCCCTACAGCGTCATATGGTGGCTCATCTTATTTTGTATCATTCATTGATGACTTTTCTCGGAAAGTTTGGGTCTTCATGTTGAAAAAGAAGTCTGATGTTTTTACAGTTTTCAAGAAGTTTAGAGCATTGGTAAAAAACAGCACTGGTAGAACAATAAAGTGTTTAAGAACTGACAATGGTGGTGAGTTTTCCTCCAAGGAGTTTGACAGCTATTTCAAGGATGCAGGGATCGAGAGACATAAGACCACGGTTTATACTCCTCAGCAGAATGGAGTTGCTGAACGCATGAACAGGACTCTTCTAGAGAGAGCAAGGTGCATGCTGGGTAACGCCGGGTTGCCGAAGGAGTTGTGGACGGAAGCAGTGGCAACTGCTTGTTATGTGATAAACCGATCTCCATCAACGGCAATAGACTGCAAGGTTCCGCAA
>APFE030907537.1:12748-26497 GCA_000404065.3 Pinus taeda | reverse complement strand
GGAGTAGTCTACCTGGGCGGAGGAATTGCCCGGTTTCCGTTGCCGCCCGGAAAATTGTCCGGCTCCGGCCGCCGGCAATCCCTCCGCCCTCCGCCACGCTCCCCTGGCTCCGCCCCCCTTCCTCCGCTCCGCCCCCACTCCCTGATTTACTCAATCACCCCTGGCTCCGCTCCGGGATTTACTCAATCACCCCCTGGCCACCCGCTCTACTGCTCGAATCATTGCTGAATCATTGCTGGATTTTCGATCGCGATCTTCCTCCTCGACTAGGCGCCTCCCGCTCTGCTGCTCGCCTCTCGCTCTGCTGCTCGCCACCCGCTCTACTGCTCACCAACCAAGTTTGTTCCGCCGCCCTTAACATTGCATTGTCTAAGGCATTTGGACGAGGGGATTTGGGCCAATTCTCTACCTGCTGTTGATTTCATTATCAACCGAGATGCAACTAACTGTAGCTTAGAATTTCTATTGGATTCTTGTGATGCAAAAGCACCAATATTGGATTCTTGTGATGCGTCATGCAAAGCACCAATCTTACCTTTACATACAGATAACCCCAACGATATATATATTATAGAGCTGGTAATTCGATAGTCCAAGACAGTTGGTGGGTCTTTCTGTCTGTGCATATAACTCTAGCCCAGAAATTCTGTTGGATTCCTTGTGTAGCCCAGAAAGTTCTGTTGGATTCCTTGTGATGCAGAGCACCAACCTTCCCTGTGCATGCTGGTATTTCATATCTATTTGTTTCAATATCAACCCGGTTTCCTTATTAGATATAGGTATCAAGCCCTTAACATTGCATTGTCTATGGCATTTGGACGAAGGGATTTGGGCCAATTCTCTGCCTGCTGTTGATTTCATTATCAACCGAGATTCCTTATTAGATACACATACAAATCCCTCAACATTATATTGTCTTTTGCATTTAAACGCCAAAGATTTGGGCAACTCTGCCACATATCTTGCATATATGGTAGAATTAACCTTGGCCTATCATGGCAGAAGTATCAAAAAATGAAGTGAATCCTTCAACGAAAACCAGTTTCCTTATTGATATAGATACAAAGCCCTGAACATTGCATTGTTTTTGGCATTTAAACCAACAGATTTGGACAAATCAGCTGCATATCTTGCATTTATGGTAGAATTAACTTTGCAGTATCATGACAGAAGGTATAAAAAAATGAAGTTAATCCTTCAATAGGTAGTATCATGACAGAAGGTATCAAAAAATGAAGTGAATCCTTCAATGAAACTTAAATTAATGAATATAGAAATAATACAAAATTGAGCTTACAGAGATCCAAAAAAATTGATACGTTTTGGAATGCTTTGTGAAGCACTGGAGAAATGAACGAAATTCCTTATTATTTATCCATAATTGTAAAACTTTAAATTCACATAAAATGAAAATAGACATACAATTTTGGAAAATGAGCCATCGATTTTGGTTTTGGTATAGATTAGATCAGGCCCTTTCCTCACCTATCCCCCATAGTTCTTATAACCTAACTCTACAACCATGACTGTCTCCGAAATTCCAGTAATACAGTTAGTTTTTAGTAATACAGTCAATAAAAGCTAAACGCTGTTTTTGGTACATATCATAACGGGCCCTTTCCTCACCTATCCCCCATTGTTCTTACAATCTAACTCTGCAACTGATTGTCTCTGCAATTCCAGTAATACAGTTAATAAAAGCTGAACATTGTTATAGTTTTTATACTTTGGAGTAAATGAGTAAGTAGACAATTGAACCTTTTGAACAGTTTTCAGTTTATATTTTCCTGGCTATTCACTGTTTCACCTTGATATATTTTGGGGAAATCTGAAGTTTTGGACCATCATAAAAGAACATATGAAATTAAAAATTGAAAATAGGTTAGATATTTCAGATGTGAATCTGATCCTGCTCGTCCTTAAACAGAAAAGGAAATAAAGAGTCATTTTGGTAAAGTAAAAACCATCCCATCAAGTTACAGAGAGGGTAGCTTTTAGATTTTACTATATATTCAATGAATTTAATTGGAAAAGTGAGATCTCCAATGTCCCATGTTTCTCAATGCTATTTGTTGAAGTGACTCTTCCTTTTGTATCACTCCCAGTTTTGGTCATACAGGAATTGTGCAGAGTATTTGAATGTAGAGATCAACGTAAATGACTCCAAGGGGTGGTGGAAATACATTTTTGAAATTTTACCTTCAATCAGATTCAATGGACCTTTAGCAAGTGTGTATGCTTAAGGTATGATAAAAGATGAGAATTTTGGAGTCACTAACTAAACCTCTGGTCTCTGAAAATTTGCTCTTCAGACTGGTGTTTTCAGGGTTATATTCCCCTTTAACTTGATTCCCAATGAAGCTTTCGCCATTTTAAACCGCATCTTGAAAAGCTGTGTAAGCAGTATCTTGGTGTTAATACCAGTGTTTTGCACCCTGGAGGATGTGCCCAAATTCATGTTTGTGGCTTGATTTGTGACTGTTTGTTCAATTTTTGTGTCTTGGCCTTTCTAGGATTCCTCTTTGAATCTCCATCAAAATGTAGCCTGTATAGGATTCCTCTTTGAATCTCCATCATAATGCCCTTCTTTTTAGACTCTAGGAATTTTCTTGAGTTTGTTGTAATTTGTTTAGCTCTTAACTTTTAATTTTTGTCATCTGTTTGCATTATGAAGATTAGCTGATACTTAGTATCGCTTCAATTTTTTATGAACTTGTAGCAGAGAAAGATCCTGTGAATTTAGTTGAACCTTTATATTTGTGGGTGATCTTGAAATGTCAGCCTTTTGGTGGTCTTTTGTGTTAAAATGTTTCTTGCCACAAATAGCATAATGCGAATAGTTGTTCATGAGACTAATGTAGCACCATGTTGTTCTGAATCAGGTTTATCATCCAAACATTAACTCCAATGGTAGCATCTGTTTGGATATCCTCAAGGAACAGTGGAGTCCCGCACTGACAATCTCTAAGGTCCTTTTGTCAATTTGCTCTCTTCTGACTGACCCAAATCCTGATGATCCTCTTGTTCCTGAAATTTCTCATATATAGAAGAGCCAAAGGTTTCGTTATGAGGAGACAGCAAGAGCATGGACTCAAAAGTATGCCATGAATTGATTCCACTCTTGTCATATGAAAGCCAGGGAAGAATTTGCAGTTCACGAAAACTTGGTTTTGCCTGTATCAAGTTTGAATCTTCCTCAAGTCAGGAAGACAGGAAAATTATTGTTGATGCTATAAGATTGAAACTTATGGTGATCAATCAATCTCATATGATATAAATGAATATGGTGTCTATCTGTACATTTATAAGTGGAATTTGGTGATTGATTCATAATTAACAATGGATTTTGGCTTGATTCAAGCAGTGAGGATTTCCTTCATTTGTTAGTTTGTTGTAAGAATATTAGTATGGTTTCTATTGCTTTAAATAATGCTCTGCAATTTCTTGAGCAAAGTCTTTTCTTAAGTGTGTTTTCCAGGTGCCATTCGATAAGCTTTATTGATGCAGCCTTCTTGTCGTTTTCCTCTATTTTGCACAAAGTAGTTTCATGGTTTAAGATTAACATCTGGCTGTATGGTTGTATGTTTATAGCTCATACCTCTAATTTAACCGATCTGGTTTTGGAATTTCAGTGCCCTCTGGGATTAGGAATGTTGTAAGATATACGTGGATATAGTGCTGTAGATGATCCCTCCTCTTGTCAATTAATGACCTGAACCACTAACTTGACACTACTTCATTGTGCACTATGACATTTTTATCTAACTTCTTCGGAAAATGAGGAACTTATGTGATTCATCTTAACGCAAAAACTTATAAGATTCGACAAACCCCTGTTCAACATTGAAATTGATGATAGCATTCCATGTTATTAATTATCAATGTGTCTAATATTTTGACCCACATCTATGTATATTTATATCAGAAAAACTTTATAATCATGATTATTTAGGGATTGCATTAAGTCCAGACCTAAAATGGAAGATAACACTCATCTTTTGCATGAATGTTGAACATTCCGAAGTGCTACTCATGGGCAATTTTCTTTCCATAGGTAGGCACTTGACGTGAAAAAAACATTCCCTTAGTGAGCAATGAATTGACATTGATTAAATTGACTTGCTAGTTAACTTTCTTGTAGAGATATCACAAAATTGGTAATATTGTAAGACATGAATTAACCAAGTTAAACAACAAGGAACACAAATGTTGGTCAATTTATTGGTTTAAATCCTAAACACTTAATTACAAATTTCCGGGTGTAGACTTGCAGGATACAAGCACTGTCTAGTTTCTGAAAGAGCTATGTACCAACAGTGAAAAAGCTTCTGAGCATCGGTGATTGGGTGCAATCACACTCAAATGTAGTTGTATGGTAGTCAATATACTTATGCCATCTAAAACAACTTACAACTTTCATAGATTGCATAGAATATCTCTGATTCAAATTTGTAGGTTCCAGGACTATAGGCTACAGTAAAATAATCTTATTTGTTTATGAATGTTATTTGTTTATTGATAGATCTTTAAATACAACCAGTTTATTTATTTGTTTATGGATTTTCTGGATGCAAACAAGTTCAACCAGTGAAAAGAACATATACTATTATGATTGAATGTTGATCTTTGCTCTGAGCAATGGTCAAATATTTTCAGGAGTTAATGTATAAGTTGATTACCGTGATTGTTTTCTTCATGCAGTTTCATAGAATTAGTCATCAATTGGGATTAGAAACCAATTGGGTAAATCGTACCTGGATTGCCAACATTTGACAAGAGAAAATACCATTGGTGAAATTGGATAGCCAACATCCATATCAAAGCCAAGAGGATGCCAAAGGATGACTTGACATACCAAAAGTCAAGTGAACTGAACTAGCCCCTCGTAAAATATCAGTAAATCTAAGACGAGATTACCTTGACTACAGTGCAGTGCTCAACACGAAATCTGGGGGAATAGATGAGAATCTGTCAGCAAAAATTAATTGAGGCTCATGTAATCACCTGCTTTCAGGAGCACAGGTCAGCCGGAGTGGAACAACCTGAGCACAGACACTAGACAGTATTCAAAAAAAGCTACTGCAACCATCATATCCCACAAGGATAGAAGTGACCAATACCATCACATGCTACATTTTGGGAAGGTGGATATCAATTGCACTGCCGCTTTCACATGGCACTTTTAAGATGGTGACTGTGCAGTTGAATTGCACTGTCTCCAAGTGAAAATGAACCACTTTAGAAAGGCAGTTTTATTTAAACCTCCCAAAACTGAACCACTGGTCTCTTTGCCAACTTTAATAATACCCAAATATCATAACTCTTTCTTAGTATTTGTCCCCCAATTGAGTTCCCAGAATTTGCATATGGCTTCCTAGACCAATTACCACGCTGGGAAGCTGCAATGGCCTTTTTGCTACCATATTGCTTTGCTACTACTGATTCAAGCAACAACTTGGCAAGACTTTCAGCCAAGTTTGTTTGACAACCCCTCACATCCCCATATCAACTCCTTTTAAATTCATCTAACTCGACATCAGAAATCTTGTCACCCAATTCTTTGTTCTCAAAATGGAAAGTAGCCATAGTTCCATTTAAAGAACAACAAAAAAGCGAATATCCATTTGAGCTCCTGTTTTATATAACCTTAGGATACATAATAAAATGTCAAATCCCTCAATTATATATTTCCAACATAGAAATAAAAAATATTTAGATCATTAAGAAAAGTTCTCACTGGGAGAGATCAATGACACTAAAAAAAATTGTTTCCCAACAAAAATAGGACTTGCACTGGCTGTGTTCCATAGTGATGTTACAATCATGGCTTCCCATTGCGATTACATTATAAGGTGACGAATCCTTTGAAACTGAATTCACTGCACCATTAGCACGCCCATTGGCTGTGGTCCATAGTGATGTTACAATCATGGCTTCCCATTGCGATTACATTATAAGGTGACGAATCCTTTGAAATTGAATTCACTGCACCATTAGCACGTCCATTGGTGTCTAACTTGTTCATGGCCCACTTACCCTGACCCATTGAGTTGATGTTTGCAAAGCATAAAATTGTTGAACTTCATAGCAACAACCAGAGCATTACGGCCCAAAAAAATCAAAAGTGGTGGACCAACCTCCCCTTTCTAATACTGGTGCAGTATGGCTTGGCTTTTGAAATCCATACGGTTGTCGTAATAAAATTCCCATAAGGTGACCATTCAAGGCACCTAAAGAATGTTGAACCTATGTGCAGTGTTAACAAAAAATAAAATCAGTGCAACAACAATTATTATTTTGACATGCAGTCTTACTAAAAAAATATAATTGATTCAAGACCTTAACTAATGCCCCCCAGTGGCCTTCAGTTCTGTGTTCCAGACTCCAGCCACACTTTTGTCATCTGATTGGCTTGCAAGAAAAGAGTCAATTGGATCCCATGAAATTGTAAAATCAGTTTTTAGTGAAAGGCGGGCAAATGAACACCCTAACCTCTTTTGAGGCATGACATGAAAACTTGTCACTTCACACACTACAAGATCAATACTTTTGCATCTTGGAAATGTCACCAAACAATGAGCTTCCTAGACAAATGAACCGACAGTATGTCCACTTCAGAGTTCATCAATTCAAGTAGATAATCTTCATTCAACTTAACTTTCCAATTTCAATTTTCTTCTTGATAGCACGATGACAATGGACATGATACATAAAGGAATCTATGATACCTGAAACCATGAAAATCCCTAATGAACAATATGCAACAGAAGTATGAGAAATATGAAGAACCAAGTGCCTAATCCTCAACAAAAGTTGCATTGATACTCATGTTTTGAATCACCGAAATTTAGTGCGTCATCAATTAGTTTATGTTAATACATGTTACTATTGTACATAAGTAAAATAGAGCAATTTTAAACATTTAATTAAACATGTTTCATTCAGGCAAACAACAAAGGAAAAATAATCTCCCCAGTAATAAAACATCTCAATCCACCAATAATCACTAGATGCAGCCATTGTATTTGAAACATTGGTATTCTTCTCCTACCTTACCAACAAAGAGTAGATAAATGTATTCATGGCATAAATCAATAAGCTTATATAGTAAATACTAAATGCACATAAATGTACAAGTATATTCACTATGTCTACATTTTCATTTTGCAATTACACCCTTAGTCTATGGCATCTCCTTCTGTCAGTAGTCTACATATTATCTGAAGACCTTTTAAATGGATCACCAGTCATATAACTAACTCAAGAGTATATCAATAACTTATGATTCAGTAAAAATCCAAAAACTTTTGGAGCCACACCCACTTTTTGAGGGTCTCACGCTTCATACTCTTTTAGCCTTGTCAGAACGGTCCCAGTTTCATTAGGGATTTGAACTTGGTGGAGAGAGTGCAAGATCTACTCCCACCACTTCAACCATTGCTACTCAACACAAGGGTTTGTTAATCAATATGAAAAATACCAAAGGTTTGACAGACCACTAAAATGATGAAATGCTCTTACAATCAATTATCCCTCTACTATAGTTTGAAGTGTAGGCCATTGAATTTGTGGAATTGTTCCCAATGAGAGCTAGACACATTTTACATTTCTTTTTGTAACTTGTGAAAAACATGTGTTGTTGAGGCCATTGTTATTGGGTCTTCACCAGTGTCAGGTATTATGGCTCTCGCTATGGTGATTGACACTGAAAGCAAGTGGAGAGTTGATAAGGTCCTTTCCTTCTGCTCTAATATATGTTTAGTATAGGATCATACCCAAACATACCCAAGTTAATGATTTTCCTTGCCTTGGTTGGAGTGATGCAAAAATGAAATAGAATGTAAAGTTGGTTGCATTGTCCTTATTAGCTTGCTTATTTATCATTTATGAGGGAACTAAGCAAAAGAAAGGTGTATATTAGAGAGAGAAAAAAACACTAGTCTAAGAAGGGGTAAGAAGCTGTCTTTTTGGTCATTGAGGGATATAAATGCTAGACGCAGAAACATAGAAACCCTTACAGTTATCCTTTAGCTAAATGGGTCTGAGTCTAGAAATCATTAGCACCGACAAAAGTTAAATTTTCCATTTGTCCTTGAAGAGAAAGTTCTTACTGCAGAAAATAGTAAAGAAGAGGTTTCCAAGGGCCTTGTATGTGTGTGCACTGCTAGAAGGCAAATAAAACTCTCCCCCATTTGTTGATCACTTGCTACTTTGTTATCTCCAAAATATTGTCTATTGGGGATGGGGAGACGAGAAATCTCTGGACCCCATTGGTTATGGGCCACATTCCATGTTAGAGAATTACCAGAAATGACTTCCTTAGCAGATTGGTTCAAAAGCGGAAATATGGTGAAGGGAGCATATTTCAAAGAATGAATCAGTGTTTTCATTAGCATGTATGAGGAACATAGATGGAATATAGTTGACACTTGGAAGGATCTTCCTTATTAGATTAAATTGTTATATTAATAATTTAAAGGGGCTACCATTGGAATGATAAGTACATTGATTGCAACAGATCTGCTTCACTGACATAAAAAGGAATATATCAAAATGGAGTTGAGCTGAACATCAAAAGTTTGGAAATATAACAGATTTCCAGCAAGAAATTCACTGCAATGGATTTCATTATATTCAATTTATTACAAAATGCTAGAATTGTTTCCTCAAGACCGTGGAAATTGCCACATTATTGAATAATACTTCCCTGGTGCTTCCAGACCATCATTTCATGTAATGATGCTTATACAAAAGGTAAATTAATCTATCACAACTTTTTCACTTACTATACAACTAGAAGTTGGAAAACCATGGACTACATAAAATGCAAGACTTCAACCATGACCATCACTTCCATGATGTGTTTTACAACAAAACATATTTGTATAGCAGACCAATTTCCAACCAACCAACCATAATAGTTACCACCCCTCCCAACAAGCTTGAACTATAAAAATTGAGGTTCAATGCATGGACAATCCTGGTTGGAAGCAGAACTGTAGAACAACCTGAAAAAAAAGAGTATCGGCGTTAAAATTTTCAAAATTAATCAAGATAGTTAACACTTTATCAAGAGCATAAAAGATAGTTAACACTTTATCACAAGCATAAAAGGACAAAACATCATTCAGTGAACATCAACAAATCATGAAGAGGGCATGTTTAAAATAACATAACAATCTACTACGATATCATATACTATTCCATGGAGGCAAAGTCAGCTTGATGAAGTCATGAAAATCCAATAAGATCTTTGACTAGAGGCAAGGAATCAAAAATCCAACAACAAAAAATGCAATGATAAGGTCTGAACCTCATTGGCCTTTGATCATCTAACCAAAACTTTATAAACATGTAAAATATAAAGATCTATAAATCTAATAAACATCGAACCATGAACGTAGGTATGAGAACATAGTAACTACATGTTTAAGTATAAAAATCAAACATGTTGCATGAACATAAATAAGTAAAGAGATTCTATTTGACAACGAGCAAATTTTTCAATGACCATGAACAGATTATGAAAAAGGCATTTTCATAACAACATAACAATGGGAAAACATAAATATGCTTATCATATGATAAAGGGCCACCCAACGACACCATGATAACCTAACTTATCTATTCTTTATGCATACCTCATTGATTCCCACTAGAGTTCAAGTCCTTCCATAGATGATCAGTCATGGTAGAAGATGATGCTTCTCCACTTATTCTATAGTTACCTAGAAAAATGTCAAACGTTATTACAAAGAAATTTTATAAAGCATCAAGGTATATATGCACACACAATTAAAAAGTGTCAAATGTACCTGGCATGGCAGGTAAGGTTGGATGGTCTTGCATCTCTCTTTGGTCTTGGGTTATCGCCATGGTTGGGGATTGTTGCATCGCTGTAAAAATAAACATACCACATGTTAGAGAATAGTGATGATTAAATACTTAAATCTAAAACCATGACTATTCAACACATGAAATTAACCTGGAACCATAGACACGACATTATTTGGCCGATGACGTCCTCGCTTATTGAAGTATCGAAACTCAAATGGTTCATATTCTAATGGATCAACATTTAAATCAATGTCCAAACCACTGTTTTTTCTGCTGCTTCTTCTCTTCTTTGTAGGGCTAAGGAAACTCTTCTTTCTCTTCAAAGATGGATCAAGAGAACCCAATCCAGGTGTGAAGTCAAAATCAGTAACGTGCAAATTATTGGCTTCATCCAACATTTTTTTAAGCATACCAGTCAACTGGATTGTCTTTTCCAAAGTAGTAGGAGGGTTATTGAAAATGAAATGTGTATAGCTAAACAACTCCTCCCTTGCCAAATGAAGTGCCTCGGCATCTGCATCAACAACATCTGTGGCCATAAGAGTAGCATCGACATTTGCATCATGGTTTTGAGGCTCTATATTGATCTCAGGTGGGTCATTGCATATGTTATCCTCTGCAGGCTGATGAAGCAATGGATTTGAATTATCCGAGTGGAAATACAACCAATTAACCTTTATGGCATGCTTGCAAATGTTTCCACGGATAGACCATGGACATTCACACGTTATAAAATCCTTACGATACCAGGTGACAAGGTAATTTTTACCTCGATCTGTCTGACTTCTCACCCAATAAGCACGGGTTATGTTCTCATGAGGACAACAATCAGTGTCCATAATTTTTCTTGCTCGTTCCATTGATGATTCTAGCTGCTTTTCTCTCTTGTAGTTGTTTAAAAATCCTTCTTCTTTTAAGATTTCCTTGAACCGATAACAAGGTTCAACTGTTGTTAGTAACATATGCAGTAACCAATCCATCCTCTGGGCACATTTTTTCTTTCTATCAGATAAAAATGTTGTTTTTAGGTAACAATGGTATGACTCAACAGCATTATTGGTCTCTTGATTTGCATGAGGAAACTCCCGACAACCTTTAACCCACATACCTAATTGCAAATAGAACGATGTCAGTCTCCCTATATCACCTTTATAAAAGAAAAAAATGCATATAATACGAAAAATAATATTTACTTACGAATCTTATCTCCAGTGACCCAATTTTTGTTGAAATAGTCTAAGAACTTCTCTTCATCTACAAACTTGATAAAAAATTGATTGATTGCATCTTCCACTTCATAATTGAGAGTGTGTTTCATGATGAAACCTAACTCACTGAACATCTCCTTGGCTTTTATGGAACTAGTGGCCAACCGATTGACATTTTTCAAGCAAGCCCTCCATACATGCCAAATGCATAAGATCACATCACAACCTATGATCCTCCTGCCATATTCAATGCATTTTAGTGTGGTATTTTTAGAAAAAATGCAAGTTTGGTTAATTCATGACAATGTTAAAGTTACCTCAAGGCACTGATTTCAGCCAGTGCATCATCAACCATGAAAGCATTGACTTTCCAATCAGGACGGATTTGGAAACACTTGCACATGAGCTGCTCCAGCCATATTGCAATATCATCTGATGTGTTTCGTGATGCCACGACCCATGCAACAGGCACCCCGCTTTGTTGTTCATCAAATGCCACGAGTGTATACAACTGATAATGTCATTTTCAACATTACATAAATTCAAATACAGGTTATTAATCATTTTGAATGTATACAACTCAAATAAATATATTCCATAAGTCATTGGCATCTGAGTTACCCCGTATTTATTGGTGTTAAATGTTGAATCCATGGCTATTAAGCTATTGTGCGATAGCTTTACCATTGTCTCCAACATCCACTTTGTTTGAATCCCTATTATAAAAGGGACCTCCACACCATTGGGCTTTTGGTAGAAGAAAAAATCTTCCCGATGCTTTTGATACCAAAGGTTTACACTCATTTCATCCTTTTTGTGAAGTTGATAATTTCCCTTTGCCAACCTATTATGGATGTTTACAATATCTTTCCTGCATAAGAAAAAATCTCTATCTCGAGCTGCCACATCGGTGTCAACATGTCTCTTAATGTGGGTTCTATACACTACATCAATAGGCACTCCCAAAAAGAAACAACTCTCTACATATGCAATAATGTCCCTTGAAAGCTTTGGCTTATGCAAGGCCCTGGTCTCACCTGAAGTGTCACATTGACCATGACAAGCCCAACCTTCTCCATATTCATATTCATACATATTGAAAGTTAATATTGCTCTATCAGGAATTTCATGCATAACTTTCATAATAAAGTGACATTGGCAACCCCTCTTCTGCACAAATGAGGTCCTTCGTTTAGCTGAAAGATTTCCTCTTTTGTCCTCTGGGCCAAATGAACAATGATAACTACACCAAAAATTTAAATTATTAGTACATACAAAGAAAGATAACCTTGGTTTCAAAAGATTTAAACAATACATATTTTAAATACTCACATATCATATTGCAATGCAGCGGAAGCTCTTTCTTTTGTTTTTTTTTTGTTTTTCGTATGAATTTACATGGAGCAATACGATTTTCTTCCTCTCCTTTGATAAAGTCATCAACTCGTCGTAATGGGATTACAACAACTCGATCAATACTATTGTTTTTTTATTTATTTCCGTCCAAACCAAGTCTCTACTTGAGAACGTCATTTTGCCTTTGAGGTTTTGCACCTCAAGATCCATGATATATTGCCATTTGCTTTGCTTGCCCATTTTGAATTGATCTGGTCAAATAATATGCAAGGACATCAAAACCGAAATTTCAATCTTAGCAAGTTATCCAACATATATATATATATATAACCTCTTTTATGCTTTTTTTGAAGTCTAAAATATAAATCACTCAATAATGACAAAAATAAACAGCACAAAAGGATGCAAAAAATTTGGGATGCAAGCATTTCCTTTAAGATGTTGCTTCTTGCCTCATTCACTTTGAACTAGGCATTCCTCAAAGGAAAGATTCCTTTGACAACATGAACAAATGCAATCCAATGAATGTTGGCCATGTTTTTTTAGGCTGACCATTTGCTAAGTAGGACTAGACTTGAATTAAAGGGTTTTCTACAATGTATGTTTACATCACAACTCTACTAGTAGTCTGTCCTCAAATATTCTCGGTGCTGCCATAATATATGTGAAATTTATAGCAAGCAATCATTATACTCACATTCCACTACCCGTGGCAAAAGAGATGTGTTAGAACAAAGAAAATGCCCTATTGTGCCTTGTGGCATTCATGTTTAAAGTAGCTCTCCACTGGAGGCATTGTTGTTGACTAAGCAATAGTATAGCCTGGCCGCAAAACAGTTACTTTATTTTCTACTTCATATAACCCTCAGGGAATAGTGAAAAAGTAAATTCAAAAATAAAAAAACTAGAAATACACTGCAACACCATCTAAGCCATATTAGTCAACCCAGGAAATCAATGGAAGAAAATAATAGGAGAGATTACTTAAGGAAGTGGAGGAAAAACTAGAATCCCTGTACAAAAGTGATTGTTTTTAATTGAGCCACAAAATTATAGGTGAATGAGTTGTAAGCAAAGAAGAGGGCACTAGTTTTGGATAAAGAAAATTCTTAGAGTCTAAAAAGATGGGCATTATGATGGAGATTCCTAGAGTCTAAAAAGATGGGCATTATACAGGCTACATTTTGTTTGTGACGCTGTATACATGCCACTGCCCTTATGTTGTGTATATGTATCTTTGTCTATACATGGATATACATATTTGTGTATATAACTCTTGTCTGTGATTCTCTATACATGTAGATATGTTTATTGTATGTGCCATATAACAAATTTGTATATATTTGTG
>APFE030907534.1:221895-234191 GCA_000404065.3 Pinus taeda | reverse complement strand
AGACACCCGGGGTCATTGAGTGGACGTTGAAATATCTGAGCTTGATCAAGGGTATCAAGCCCCGCGGCCAATAGCTAGGCCTAACACTCGCGGTCACTAGGTGGATGCTACGTCCACGGAAGCGGCCAATAGCTAGGCCTAACACCCGCGGTCACTAGGTGGACGCTACGTCCACGAAAATATCTGAGCTTGATCATGGGCCTAGTGGCCAATAGTTAGGCCTAACCCCAAGGGGAGAATTGACCCTGGCCTAACACTCACGGTCACTAGGTGGATGCTACATCCACGGAAGCGGCCAATAGCTAGGCCTAACACCCACGGTCACTAGGTGGACGCTACGTCCACGGAAATATCTGAACTTGATCATGGGCCTAGTGGCCAATAGTTAGGCCTAACCCCAAGGGGAGAATTGACCCTGTGACCTCCCGAAAGGCGAAAATTTGACTAGTTGAACTAACCCTTGGGGCTTATAATATGTTAATATTATTTCATATTAATTTATTAATTTAACATAAATTTATATTAAGTAAGTTTGAAAACGATATTATATTTTTCTCAATATTTTTTTTATTGTACAATAGTTTATATAATAATAAATTTATATTAAAATAATTTTGAATTTAAATATCATTTTTGAATGATTTTAAAATATATATTTTAAATTCAATTTAAAAAATTATTAATTAAATTTTTAAAATTGTTTGAAAACTAAATATTAAAAAAAACGTTAATGTATAGGTATAACAAAATATTTTATAAAGAAATAAATTTATGTTAAATAATTTAAAATAATTATTTAATTTTCTAACATTCTCTTATAATATTATTATATTATATAATATATATATATATGTGTGCATGTTTTTGGTATGGACCTCTATTTTTTTGTTGTTAATTTTTTTTAGATACTTTGTATTTTCATCACATATGTATCTACATGTCGACTCAGGACCATATGCACACGAATAACTAAATAAAAACAATGATAAGATATTCGAAAACATGTCTACACATTTTGATTTTATTTGAACTTGAATTAGATGTATTTAATTAATTGAACAAATAAACACATATAACATCCTCCACTTTTTTAGATCGATTTCTACTAACAACAAATTGAGTGGGAGCATCTTCATTTTATTTCTCTTCATTTATAAAATCGTCTAGTACACTAAAATGTTTGATCTCCTTCAATTTCGTTCCTTGTTAGATTTTTAGCAAAAAATTCTATAATATCCTTTAAGTTTTCAATGTCCAACTCCATAATCACATAACCACTAAAAAAGCCTTTCGAAAATTTTTATTGAAGTCCACTGAAAAAGCCTCTCAAAGGTCAGTCCACATTTAGTCCACAAAAACTGTACAAGCAAGGTTTAAAGCAGCCCAGATGTGCTTTTGGCACTGATATGAGTGTGAGCAAGATGATTATTATCATTGATTACCATACTCAAAAATGAATATATGGTCATGGTCTACTTAGTGGGAAGGGTATAGTTGTTGTAATCAGGAATTGTTCAATATTTTTATTGTGTGGATTTATTTAGTTTAAGATTTATTTTAAATATAGATTGAATTTAATTTTTTTTTGTAAGCTAAGGAGGGACCATTCTTTTATATTACTTCGAATTGAAACCATTACATTTCCATGGTGGCCTCAACCTGCCCCGGAGGGAAACCGAGTCTGTTGGCCACCTTAAGTTTTTGACAGCCATCCAAAAACCAAAAATCCTGATTCTTCTTGTCCATGCTATGTAGACTAAACATTCATAAAGATTACTACTATTCCTAGTTTGCATTATATACTTAAAACTAGACGCCGTAACTTTCCTTTAACCTTAACAACATCTGCAGAGAGCATACCCATATCCTTAGATGTTGCCCTGCGTGGTATCCTTCTGTCCATCTTCTTTCTTTATACCCATGTTAATCTTCTCTATTTGCTGTTGAATCTCATCCAGTTTTTTGTCCTGCATCATCATGGTGATCTGAATGTTTTTCAATTCTCTCCTCAGATTAGGAATTCCTTGGGATAATTATGCCATCTCTATGGAAACTTGCTCCATAGCCTTTGCCAACAGCCTTTTCATCACCCAGTATACATGCAGGCCCTGTTTGTACAGTGTCATGTGTCCTCGTGTATTTCCTGGATCAGGTAGCAAGTATTCCCAATCTTCCATTTCTGATCCAGATTGGGCCTGGGCTGCTTCTTCCTCCAGATGCTGTATTATTCTTCTTATGTCCTTGTTAGTGTTTTCGCAATAGGCTTGCTCTACGAACTGAATCTTTTTCTCCAAAGTTTTCATGTATTTTCTTGCTCGTGATGGTTCTCACTTCTCCCATTTCCCTGCTGGTCGCCCTCTTCCTCTGTTGTGTCGTCCTCGTCCCCGACATGCTTTTCCTCTATTCTTGTAGTTTCCTCCGCGTCCCCGGCCTTTCATGCCTGAAGTGCTCCCAAATTCTCCTTCCTCTTCGTGCCCCGTGCTTCTCCTTTCTCCATGCTCCCTTTCTTCTTGAGGTTTATCCTTTGCTACACCCCTGACCTCCCTAGCCCTCTTTCTTGGCTGCTCGATGTCGTCCTGGTATGAATCAAACATCTCCACGTCATCCTCAGAATCAACCTGAACTGTATGATACTGTTCTTCATCTTCTCCTTCCATGATTTCCTTCCCTTTTTTCCCCGGGCTGCTTCGACCTCTAATCTCTTCTTCCGCCTCATCTCTCATTCTCTTCCTTGTTGCCATTTGATTTCTCCTTCCGGCTCTGTCTGTTATTCCTCTCTGCCCCCTCTGCCCTTTTGTGACTCTGCCTGGTTCTTTCATCACCCTATCCCTTCGCACGCTCATTGCTATTTCATTTATCGTTTTCCTGGCTTTGTCTTGCCTTCCTCCTTTATTATATTTCCCCTGCCGCTTCTCCTCGTTACTCTTCCCTCGAGCCTCTTGCCACCTATCACGTTCATGATCACCCACCTCTCTTCGTGCTTCTTCTACGCCATTGTACCTCCGTCCAGTCTCGTCCGCATTACCTCCATCACCTCCTGTATTCATTTCTTCCTCATCGTCCCTCCTCGAAATGATGTCCCTTCTGCTAATCTCCCTGTCCAGATTCATCATTGCCCACTCCCCTTTTGCCTCGTCATCCTCCCTACACTGACTTGTATTGATGGCCCTGATCGCCGCCATTCTCATCCCGATCGGGGATGTAGATTGAATTTAATTTTATTGTAAGTTTAAATTAATTTTAATTTTAATTTTAATTATTTTTAAAATTTTTGGTTTAAATTAATATTTTAATTTAGTAATTTGGTCTTTTCACATTGAATTTGTATATACATATATTTTGTAACATCCCTAAGTAACTCACCATAAATTAAACAGTTGAGAAAGAGTAATTTGAAAAGTTACGAATCAGTTACAAACTAATTCTTGATATTCGTTAAACGGATTGAGGATGAGAATCAAGGGAATGGAGGTTTAGTTATATACATTTTTGTGTAATTGAATAGGAAGGCGATCATGGCGTTCGTGGAAAAACCAGGAATATCAATTGAGCTCGGCTTTTTCTTGAGCTTCTTGTCGCCCTGTTATACTGACAGTTTCTATGAAAGTTCACTTTTGGTTTTACGCATAGGATGTATTATCTGTAATTATTTTAACGTGTTCAATCATTTCTTTGGCTCTGCGGTATGTTACTTTCCTAGAATTATTCAATGGAAACCTTCGACTGAAGAATTTTGTGTACAACTAGTTGCTATTTCGTTTCTTTGCTTTCACAATGAATTTCATTGTTGTTTGAAGGGTATTTGCTTCACTGCTATATGCGTGTACATGTTAAGGTTGAGGTTAGGGTTTTAATGTTTAATTCAGAGTTTTCCCGGTCCTCCCGTTATCCGCTTTTAGCACACGGATTAAATTTATGTCTTCCTTGAGTTGATTCTTTATGAGGGTTTTCCATCCTGGCCCTATTTCTGCTTAACCTGGTAGTTCTTTTTTTGGAAGACAAGGTCGCTGGCTAACCCTATTAGGAATACTGCCAACTTGCTTGAGTTGGTTTCCTTTTCGAGTTCATCAGTGCAGTGGCGCATTGTTACGACATTTTGTTTCGCATAGATTTTCATAAGAATCCCATCTTGGGTTGAGGGTAAGCACTATCTGGTAAATTTTGTATTACCAGGAAAATCTACTCAACTCCCTACAGGTCCGTAATGTTTGAGTCAATATTCAAAATAATACTACTTTCTCTGTCGCATCTACCGTATGTAAGTTCCAGTATAGTCTTAGATATTACAGATCAAACAAACAATCTATTTTCTCTTAGAAAGACTACATGGCAGTCTTGTGTGTGAAATGCTTGTCTCTTGTCATATTCTTGGAATAAAAATCCTTGCTAAATATAGCCAAAATATCTTCTTGATAAAAGAGGATGAGGCATATAAACATCCTGAGGACGTAGCATGAAAAGTGGCCAAGTTTTCTTAAATTAAAATATGTATTTTTATGCTATTAGGACTGATCTATCTGCAACTCCTCTAGTGTTCCTGCATCAGGCGCTCACGGCACTTAGGTTCGCCTTCCCATTTGCTCTTGCGCGGTGCTTTGGCTGGCCGCGATGTGTTGGGTCGATCGCATGGCACTTTGGGCCGGGCCTTTTTCTGCTGGAGGTTTCCTGGCTCTCTCCTCGCATGGGGGCTCCGCTTGTGGCCTAGCAACGGTTGGTTGGTCCCCTTTTTTCATGGGTGGCCTTCTTCGCCATGGACCTTGGCGGCGGCTCTGAAGATTCTCCCCCTCCACCTCCTGAGCTGGAAGCGTTCAGGTCTCTCGTCGCAACTGTTGGGAAATGACAGTCCTCTAGTTAGCTCAGGTTCATTAAAAAACTGGGAAGCATTCCAACGGTGTCTCTGTCGGTGGAGGATACTTGGAGAACAGTGCTAAATCTTGCCAAAAGAGGCCTTATTGGTCAGTTTACAGGGTTATGGCCTTCCCCGAAAGCTGTCGAAGATTGGGTAAAGCGTAACTGGACTCCCCTGATCAAATAAGGAATAAAAAGTCATTTCGTGGGCAAAGGTTTCTTTGTGTTCGTGTTCGAAAACGCGGAAGATAGAAGCCTGATCTTCAGAAATGGGCCATATTTCATGGGCCCTCAAGGACTCTACTTGAATAAATGGTCCCCCGACTTTGATCCAGCTCAAGGTGTGCCCACGGCAGTGCCGGTTTGGGTGTGCCTTCCTTATCTTCCCCTTCACTGCTAGAGTCAAAACTCGTTGCAATCCATCAGAAATGCTCTCGGTAGATATATAGACCAAGCACCAAGGAAGGATCAATACTCTTGTGCTCGAATCTGCATAGAGGTCGACCCTGAAATTGGGCTTCCTGAAGCCATTAAACTCTTGGTGGCGGACTTGTCTCATATCCAAGAGCTCGATTATGAGAAACTTCCTTTCAAATGCCGACACTGCCACGAATATGGGCACTTTGCAAGATACTGTAAGAAGAAAAATGAGGAAACCACAGAGAAAGAAAAAGGAGAGCAATGGAAGCAAGTAAAGAAAATAGCAAATAACAGGTAGAACAACAAACACAAAGGCAAGGAGGCAGGGAACAAATCAGGGCAAGAAAATGAAAGCCTTCAAAACGGCGGAAACAAGGAAGCAATCAGCATAGTGGAGGACAAAAATCCCTTCGAATCTCTCTCTCCTCCCTCAGAACCTCCGGAGACACAACAAGAAGATCCTCCCCAGCTAAACAACATCGACTTTCAAGATCCAGGTAACACATCAAATCTGAATCTAAGTAATAATTCTTCCCCTTCATAGGCCATCCAAGCGAGCCAGAAGGATATCAAACAAGGAAACTAGGGAAGAAGAATCAAAAAGGAAAAAAACCCTCGGAATTCAAGCCACTATTGAAATGACTCTTGGGAGGAATACCAGACCAAGGGCTTCCAAGGGAGGAGGACCCACCCCAACAAGTTGTAAATAATGAAGCTGGTCTCTTGGAATTGCAAGGGTTTGGGGAATCCCATTAAGGTAGAGGCCATCAAAGATTTAATGAAAATAGAACCCATAGACATACTCATGCTCCAAGAGACAAAAATAGAAGGGGAGATCCTTCTTAACACCAGTAATACAAAATGGAAATTTGATTCAGGAAAGGTAGTCAGTGCTAGAGGCTTGGCTGGAGGAATAGGCATATTCTGGTCTAAAAATTCCTTCACTCTAGACAGATCCTATGAAACCCAACATTGGATATATACAGAACTATGTCATATAGCAAGTAATACTAAACTAGCCTTGTTTATTATGTATGTCCCGGTGCATTATGATGAAAAAAAAGAGTGTTGGAAGACACTCTCAGATTACTTAGAGCATCTCAACCCTACGAATATTGTCATAGGAAGAGATCTGAACATAATCCTAGACCCCAAAGAAAAGTGAGGTGGATCCTCTTCAAGAGACCCCTTCGTCTCCACCATGGAAAACCTCATTCAGCTATGGGATTTAGTAGACTTGAAGCCTGTGAAAGGAGCATACACTTGGACAAATAATAGAACAGGGGAACATCATATTTCAGCAAGACTGGACAGATTCCTCACCAGCAGCTCTATCATGATGGACAACATAATTGTTTTCTCCAAGATCCTTCCTAAACTAAATTCGGATCACAAACCAATCCTATTGTGCTTAAAGGAAGAAGAAGACCTCAATCCCCTTCCTTTTAGATTCAGCCCTCTCTGGGTCGAAAGGGAAGGATTCCTTGAAATTGTTCAATCAACATGGAAAACAAATGTCTCAGGATCCCCAAGCTTTGTATGGGAGCAAAAAAATGAAAAACACTAAGAAGGCATTAAAAGAATGGATAAAGAAAGCCACTAACACCCCCACCAGCCAGAGGAAAGAAGCAGTAAATCAATTGGAAGAAATTCAATTTGGTTTGGAAGAGAAAGATATCTCACCCACGGATTTAGACAAAGAAAAATCCGCCCAAAGGAAAACATACAGCTCCTTCAAAAACAAGGAAGAATACTGGCAAATAAAGTCCCACAATTTGTGGCTCAAAGCAGGGGACAGAAATACTACATATTTCCATAGACAATACAGGGCTCTCCTTTCGCGAAATCACATTGCAGAAATCACTACCTCTAGTGGTCAGGTATGCAGAGGATTTGAACAAATTAAGGAAGCCGCTGTGAAGCACTACCAAAACCTCTTTAGTGCTGGAAAAGATGGGAGCGAGGAGGATATCGTAGAATTCCTCACAAACATTCCTCATCTAGTTAGTTCAAATGACAATGATACACTCCTAAGCCCAGTTTCGGAAGAAGAAATATCAAATATTGTCTGGTCCATGGAGCCAGATAAAGCCCCTGGGCCTGACGGATTCTCAATCCACTTTTATAGAATATGCTGGGAGCTAATCAAACGTGATCTTCTTAGAATGGTTCAAGGTTTCATGAGGAAGGCAAAGGTCAGAGGCGGCATAAATTCCACCTTCCTCACCTTAATTCCAAAGGAAGCAAGCCTAGGTTCATTCGATAGACCTATCTCATTGTGTAATTCATCCTATAAGATTATGGCCAAGCTACTGGCAAACAGAATCAAACCTCTTCTACAAAATTAATTTCTCCTACCCAAGGTGGTTTTGTGAAAGGGCGACACATTCTGGATAATGTCATTCAAGTACAGGAAGCTCTGCACTCCAGTCATTCGCGAAAAGAACAAGGTATGGTCATTAAACTGGATATGTGTAATGCCTTTGACAGAGTTAATCGCTCTTTCTTGTACAGGGTTCTATCATCTTTTGGTTTCAGCCAGGACTTCATCAATCTAATCAAAGCTTGTCTGGAGAAGATATGGATAGCACCAATGATAAATGGCAGACCTGCAAACTTCTTCTTAGCCACTAGGGGCTTGAGGCAGGGTTGTCCTCTTTCACCCTTTCTCTACATCCTGATGGCAGATTCCTTAAACAGAAAGTTGACTTTGGAAAAACAAATTGGCAGTATACCAGGGATCAGAATTGTGAAAGGTATAGAACCAGTGAATCATGCACTTTTCACTGATGACTCTCTTTTGCTGGGGGGGGCCTCTTCAAGAATAGTAAATACCTTCAGAACCATTCTCCAGAAATTTTGTAGCATCACGGAAGCACTGGTAAGTGAGAGGAAAAGCGTGGTGTACGGTTGGAATACAGACCAACACACAATTGAGAAAATTACAGAAGATATGGGATATACAGGGCACGCAGAATGGGAAAAAATCAAATACTTGGGTCTCCCTATAACGCTAGGCTCCAATAGAAATCATCTGTGGGAGGAAGTAATCTCAAAATTTGAAAAGAAGATAGTAGCGTGGGGAGGCTTTTGGCTATCTTCAGGTGGCAAACTTACGCTTATTAAATCTGTCCTCTCAGCTTTGCCCACATACCAAGCTTCTCTCATGATGGCTCCAAAATTCATCTCAGATCAAATCTCCAGACTCATGTGCAATTTTCCGTGGAATGGAGGGCGCGGGAGCACCAATAGATTTCATTTAATCAGTTGGGAAACTATGAAACGACCGATGGTGGAAGGATCACATCAAATTCGTGATCCTGTGCACGCAAACTTGGCTCTGGGCTGCAAGTTGTTATGGCAACTCTGCGCTGAGCCTAACCACCCAGTCAGCCAAATCTTCAAGCAGAAATACCTCAAAAATCAGTCTATCAAGACCTTCAAGCCGGAGAAATCCCCAAAAGGCACGCAGGCCTGGAAACTGTGCAACAGAGGCATCAAGTTTTTCAAAACCCACCTATATCGTATTCCAGGGAATGGAAAAAAACAAATCTATGGAAAGACTGTATCATGGGACACCGCCCTCTTGTGGAAAATAAGGAGATTTCTGAGATTAGAGATTGGCTTCGATCAAAAGGCATCCGGAAAATCAAGGATATCTCAGAATGGGATAGTAAAGGCAATTGGCAGAGATGGAATTTCCCCAGAATCCCAGAGCAATTTAACGCTCAGTTGGCTGCCCTCGATGACATAATCTTTGACTTTGCTCTAGTTCACACTGATGACAAAGAAGCTTGGGGCTGGGGCAAGAATGGAGTGTACGCAGCAAGCCAAGGATATTATCAATTGCAAAGAAAACAAGACTCACCATACCCGAAAACTATGGGGAAGCAGATTTGGGACAGCTTCAGCATCCCCGAAACCAATTTCTTCTTCTGGGCATTATTTCACAACAAAATTCTGACTAGAGAAAATTTGTGCAAAAGGAATATAGCAGGGCCACACAGATGCGTCCTCTACAAAAGAGATCTAGAAACTGCAAATCATCTATTCATAGTGTGTGATTTTACGAAGGAGGTATGGTCCATCTCCTTCACCGGGCTGAATGTGAGCCCCCCATCTCAAAGCACGATAGCTACCATGTTCACCTCCTGGAATGCCAGCTATCCCCACCGTACTGTCAGTAAATCAATTTGGCACAAAGTGTGGATAGCTGCTCCAAAATATGTTTGCTGGAAAATCTGGTTAGCCCAGAATGAGATTATTTTCAATAACATTGATCTGCCCGTAGCAAAAGTGGCGGAACAGGCAAATAATCTCCTCTTAGAAACTCTTAATCACTCTTCAGTTAAGGAAGAAAACTCCCTTAGAAGTGAAGAAAGGGCATGGTTGGAAGATTATACAGAAAAGGCCAGACATTCAGCAAATATGTGACCAAGTCACAAGGAAAGATGGCAGATCCGTGAATCGGAGGACAACTTCCAGCAGTGGTGGAAATCCCAGGACAAGTGCACTATTTTCTTTGAAGGGGGCCTCAAAAGGCAACCCAGGGAGGTGAGGAGCAAGAGGTGTGATCTTCTTTCAGAATGGGAAAAAAGACGAATTCAGCTGGGGTCTTGGACTGAAAACCAACAACCAAGCTGAAATTCTCAGTCTCTTGAAAGCCTGCCAAATGGCTAGAAAAGAAAACCCAAACGAAATTCTAATCATTGGTGATTCAAAATTGCTGATAAAAACAATGGTAAAAAATAAAAGGCTCAAGGATCTGGCACTGAATAAACAGCTAGCAAGAGTAAACAGAACTCTGAAAGACTTCCCTTCGGTTCAAATCTACCACATTCTCAGAGGATTAAACAAAGACGTGGACAGATTGGCAAATATTGGATACTCTATACAAGAAGGAATGATTAGCATAAATGCAGAAACCCAGACCAAGGCAACTATTCCTTAAGTGGAAAGAGTGCTATCGTCATTTTTGGAAATTGTAATGGTCGTTTAGGCTTTGCCCGACCTGCTTTCTATCAATAAAACTTAACCGTTTTAGTTATAAAAAAAAGGGTATTTTTATAAAAGTTGCTTGGAAAGGGATATATGCTAATTGCATTGTGATTCTAGCTAGTTTCTAAGTTCTAGTAAAATAGCTATGCATTACATGCATGATAGAAATAGCTAATGATGTGCTTCTAGGCACATAGATATTCTCTTCTAATTTTCTTGAAGAAGAGTATGTGTTATATACACATAAATATAGTTTCATTTTAGAAAAATGTGTATACTTCATGTATGAAAATGATGGCTTTTATGTGAAATCTCTTGAAACAAAAATAGAGTTTCCTACTCTTAAAAGACATATGAATAGTGTTCATATCATATCAAGAACCCTACTTGTTTCATGAAAATATTATGTGCATTGATGTAAAAGTAATTGCATTAGGAAAAACGCATGTTGCATGCACATAAGGGTAGCTGTTGTGACATTGGAAATATGATTTTGGGTGTACATAGAGAAAGTATTAAGTTAACCTCTTGAAAAGAATGCCTTGCTAGATGAGTTGGATCGATTTCTAGTCTAGTGCATAAAAAGGGTAAATTAACCTTGTTATTGTTTCTTGGTTTTTATGCATAAAGATGGGTATTCCCAATATTTTCTTGAAAAAGAAAGCATGAGGATCTTACTTATAGAAAGATAAAGAAATGGGGTTATAATGACTTCCTTGAAGAAAGGAGTATGTGATTTGTTACATGAAATGGTGGTAGTATTCTAGTAAAGGGAATATGTGTTGCATATATTAAAGAAGGGCTATTATGATATCCTGATGTATGCACTAAGGATAGCCCTTGTGATATAAGAGTTATGTTCTTTGTATGATAGAGAAACTATGCTGAGTTCCCGAAAAATTACTATGTGAAAAGAACATATGTGCTTAAGCAAAGAAACAATAGTTTATTACATGTATGAAGATATGACAAATGTGTTACACATGTTAGTAGAACTAATGGGTTAGATCTCTTAAAGAGAATTATGCATTAGTGTGAATAAACATTGTGAAGGTAAAACAATATTTACTTGAGTATATGTACTAGTGAAATAGTATGTTATGCTTGCTCATGCATATGAGTAGACGTTAAAAGAATCTCTTTTAGAGGTTGATTATTGATTGATCAATATGGTATCTAATCTTGTTGCCCAAGCTGGTTGATGATAACATTGACAGGAAGTGCTAGCGGTTGGGGCCAAAGAAAAGTGATGTTTAATGTTGTGGCAGGAAGAGGATTAATGGTCCATGCAGATGAGTACAAGTTGCGGGATCGTACATTGCTAGAAAAATCATGCCACAGGGAATGTTGCATGTGGCAGTATGTAAGTAAAGGGTTTCATGGAAACTGTGTTAGCTTTTAGCTAGTTATGTGACGACTTAATGATAATTCATTGTAATGATTTTATAACAATGTTTAAGGGACAGAATCCCTTATAAGCCATTGAGTGAGGGGTGAAAACCCTCATGAATGTTTAATAATAAGATTAAACGTTTGCTGGTTTTCACCCTACGGGGTTTCCAGGGTATATTGGTGTTCAATGGTGTGATTTCCTTTTGTGTCAGTTGGATGATGATGAATCCTTGATGTTGATGGTTCTTTATTTGATGACATAATCATAATGTCCAAGTATGTGATTAACTAATATGGTTAAGGAAATCATGAAATGGATGCAAGGATTCATGAGACAGTTTATGTTATTACACTACCACGGTGGTGGTTAATGGTTATGCAACTTACTGTCTATTATTGCAATTTACTAATGAACATTATATCTAATGGTTAATGATGAATTGTGGAGTTGTGAATTGGATAATTACTTGTGGGTAATTTGTATAAAAAATTCTAACTCCCTGCTTTTAAATGCGAGGTTACCGGGGTATGTGACATATTTTGATTTAAATTGTAGGGCAATGAGGATATTTTTAACAAAAAACTAATGGATATTTAATTTAAGTAAATATTTAATATATTTTTATTTTCATTTTTTT
>APFE030907534.1:172629-187774 GCA_000404065.3 Pinus taeda | reverse complement strand
TAGGATAATGTATGTTTAGAGAAGGATTGCTCTTAATTGTCTTGTTTGTCACTAGAGAGTCTTAGACTCCTAGGGAGGTTAGTTTTGTCAGCAAAAATAACTCTTTCCGCATGACAACATCCTAGTGATGGTGGAAAGTGGTGATCTGATGCCAAGTTTGGTTGTCTGTAATGGTGTTTGTACACTCAATGGTGACCTCTTGCTGAAGTGAACTCTTGCCTTCATTGCATCTAGGTGAGCTAATATGGCTCCTCTATCCAACTCATTTGATAGCATGCGCATGGTCGTCTTGGGTATGATTGAACCAACAACATGTTGATGCATAGTGTCTACACTACTCTCCAAGCATGTACTGGTGGCCTTACACATCAACATGTCAAAATACATGTTCAACTCCAGTTGGACTTTCTTCTTGTCTTCTCCTCGACGAGCATGCCAAATGGGTGGGATCGCATGCTTGCAAACAATGACTTACATGCCGCTAAATCCCCTTGCATGCGATCAACGACATTGATCACCTTTGATCACCTTGTCTACTCTGTGCTAGCTACTGGGATGGATCTATAACTCTTATGGATGCAGTTTCATTAGTCTTGCATGTTGTGCCCCTTATTGTACCTATTCCTACTGCAACTCATTCTTGCATCTATGCAGCTCCTGTTCTTCCTTGATTTTCTTCTTTAGAACATGAAAATCCTTCTATGTTTTGTTCTCTATCTTCACGCAATTTTCATGTTGTTCCATCACCTCATAACCTCAGTCCCCAAAGTTGCTTTCATCACAAGTGGATCTGCTTGAGCTTGCAACTTTGTTCCGCCTCTGTGTTGTCAACAACCTTCCTCTTGCATTCATTACATGCAGGTGTACTACCTTCTGGTGCTATTGATGGTGGTACTTGATGTAATGCTACTACCATATTATCTTGATGTCCTTATCTATGAAAAACTTGATGTCTTCATAGGTAGGTGAGCTCATACACACATGCTTGGCTACAAACCCCATTGGGCTCTCAGTGGTGTCTTTTGACTCTGCTCTCCTAAAGGCCATTGTGCTTGTGCTGCTAAGAGACAGATGAACACCTGCGATGACTAAAGACATAGAAACACTCATGGCAAGCAATCTATCAGTTGAAAATGACAACAAACTTGAGGAATGACTTGCAACATACCTGTATGATTGATCGTGAAGGTTGCACAATTTTCGCCGGGAGGTTAGGAGACTGAATACATAAACTACGAAAGGAACATTCTGAGCTACAGGACATTGACTGACTACTGGAACTGTGCAATGCAAAGTCTAGTCTAGCCTACTGGGGACTAAAACTACGCAATGAAC
Organism: Pinus taeda; assembly: GCA_000404065.3. Classification (NCBI taxonomy): domain Eukaryota; kingdom Viridiplantae; phylum Streptophyta; class Pinopsida; order Pinales; family Pinaceae; genus Pinus; species Pinus taeda. The sequence continues at coordinate 186,439 of APFE030907534.1, read as the reverse complement.
AATTTCAGTCAACGGTGACATGCAACTAGCAAACTATATTACGCAGTTTTTGGGGCCAACAGGACACTACCTCCAAGAATTGTGCAATGCAAGCCTGGAGGTCAATGCTCAGCTAGACTTGTGTGGTTTTTTGAGGGAAGGTAGAGCCTTCTCTTCCATAAATGCATAGTGCTATCCTTAAAAGGAACGGTCTGGACCAAGGCAGCCCAGACCAGCCAACAGGTGACTGAAAACATGAGAAGTATGAATGGATGATGAGATGAATGCAAATAAGAGTGAATGATCATACATGAAAACAACAAGTGCAAGATTCAGAAAATGGGAAAGCATGCATGTGTGTGAAGCGAGTAGCTGCAATGACGACTGTCTGTGGAAAAGTAGTGTAATCCATGCAACAACAGCGATACGCAAATGAAAACCAAAACAATGCTTCTACAAGCTAATATACATCAAAATGACAAGAAGCGCTCACTGAAATCAAGCAGACAACACTCACACAAAGAAAAACACAAAAGGTGATAGAAACACAACACAAAACATGAAAAGCAGGCTTACCCTAAACCAACTAAGAAGAATGTGCTGACGACTCCTAGATGTAATGTAGGATGTCAGAGTTACAAGGTTGATGTGAGGAATGAGCTATACAACATCCGGTTGATGAATTTTGATAAAATCGAGGTCATGGTGTGCATGCCACAAATCTAGTAAAAGTGACACTTGGTGGAAGGTTTCTGAAATGATCCTTGCATGTGTTATCACTCAAAAATTTCTCAAGGTTAAAGAAAGAGATTTCTGAGGTAACCAGAAACCAATCTTTAGACTTAGGTTCTAGCCAACCTAATTCCAGAGAGGGCTCTCTCTTTATAATTTAACTTTGTTTGGGTAGGATTTTAGGCTAGTTCTTAGTGTTCATAAGGTTTTGATTTTGGTTGGGTGGTGGAATTCTAGGAACAGATGGATAGAGATAGTTTCTTAAAACCATTAAGCTATGGAGTCAATAAAAGGATAGCATAACTGGATCAGATCATCAAAGGGAGTGTTCACAGGACAGGCTAGCAAAGCAAAAGGCAAATCTTTAAGGGCTGATGGATGGAATGATTTTGACCAGGGTGAAGGGCACTTAAGAATCCTTGGACCAGGATCAGAATGAGGAACAAAGGGTGATCATCAACAAAGTGCAATTAATAATCCTTTGCTACATACACCAAATGGAGAAACTATGGAAGCTAAGGAGCAGCTAAGAATTCCATAGCTAAGATAGTTTAGCAGAAAACATTAAGAATGTAAACGGTCAAAACAGAGTGCATTGAAGCAAATTCTGAAATATCATTCCTAGTTTAACATTCAGATTTCATAGAAACACATACGATTATTAAGAAACATAAAGAAAAAACAATAATACACATGAGAGAATACTTATTTGATTTTTGCTTTACACAAGAATCCTGAAAAATGTCTGAGATTTATTCCATGATCCAGCAAGCCAATCCAGTTTTTGATACAATAAGACTTTGATTTGAGAGAAAAGTCTATAGAAATGTCTTTCAATCAACACTAAATACTTCAAATGAAGAAGTATTTATACAATTTCTAAACTGAAATATCTTGAAAAAATATCAAGATTGGTTTACAAATATCTCAAACTATTTTACATTAATAGAACTTAAATAAAGGACCCTCAAAACTAATGAATCTATTTGGCACTATATTTATGGATTTAGGGTGAAAAATAAGAGATAGTCTAATTTCTTAGTAACTCTTAATTGATGATGAGGCATCCAAGTCACTAACTCCATCCTTTCTTTGTGCACTCTGCCCTAGCAATTCTGTAAAATTAGGGTCCATTTATACCTTTGTATATCTCAATCCCAGCTAGATATGTAAAAAGTGAAAGAGGTTATTGTATATAAGAATGCTTTTGAGATAAACCTTTGTCATTTTCCCAAAATTCAGCTCCAGCTATTCACAATATTCTCTGCAAAAAAATGTCTAAAATAGGACTTTACACAGTCCAAAAAATAGGTTGTGAAGATATGCATTTATATAACCTTTTGTAATACCTGTGTACAACGTGAGATAGGTTTTTGTAGATTGGCCTTCTAGGAACGAAAATTTCCTCCAGTTTCTCAAAACCCTTCTTTTATGGGCCACAACAGTTTCTACAAAACTATGACTTAAACAGGAAATTTCTGAAGATCGTACCATTTCTGCTCTGATTTCATCTTTTAACCTTAAATTTGTTTTAAATGTTTTTCACTTTTACTTTGGATAAACTTCAGTGTTTCTGGTGAAAGTGTTTTCATCTCTGTTTAACCCTTACTGACTCCATGTTTACTTTTACTATTTTTTCATCTATCTTCATTTTGACATGAATCTGTATGCTTTGTAACTATCTTCCATGATATTTGTCTTCATGCTAGATGCTTTACTTGACTTGGTCTTCAATTTTATAGTCTTTAACCCTAATACACTTTCACTATTATTTACTGTTTCCTTTTACCTTCACTGTATATTTTAGGTTTTTACTGTCTATTTCAAAAGTAAATCATTTAATTTCATGTTTCCTCTACTTGTCTTTTAATTATATGTTTATTTTCCATCTCTGTTTGAATAGATTTGATAACAATCTTGGAGTAAACAGGTTTTATGACTAGTATTAAGACTATTTATCCAACCTACGGTCTTTTGATCGCCTGTAAAATAGAACAAACTATTAGGAAAATGTTGGTTGATAGGGAGGGTCATTAATGGCTTTATCGAGCTTTATAGGTCTATGGAGTGAGTCCAAAGTGCTTTCAGGAGGTAAACCATGCTTGAATTGGTTAGTAGAGGCTTCAGGTGGCACAGAAGGGTTACACAGGGTTTTATTGTTCAAACAGACAAAAACGAGAAAAGCTAGGGTTTTCATGTTTAAACGGGTAAAGTTTTGATTTTTTTGAATTTTAGCACAAAGTGAGTAGTAGACAGTTTTGTCATTTAGCGAGAGGGCGGTAAGCGGTTTATTTTGCACTGCCTTTGTGGGCTTGGTGGTATTCAAGAGGGGTCGTCCGATACCACTCATCAACGAACACGTAGCATCGGGGGTTGGTGGCAAAACCACTTTTTTGGGTGGCTATAGTTCGGTGGATGGGTTGGCCCGATATGGATAAGAGCCATCAAATGTGGGGGGAAGCATTCGCATGGTGATCGGGCGGGGAAACTGCACGGAGGGTAGTGGGGAGCTCGGCTGGTAATTAAGTGCAGCGGTGTCGGGTTAATGATGGATTAAGGCAGGATTATGCCGTCAGGATGATTAATGAAGGATTTAATTGCGGTTAACGATTGAGGGCAGGATTTTAATATTTTTGAGGGATAAGGGGTAGCAATATAGTTTATATTTAAAACTAATGAGTGGGGTTATTTTATATATAGGAGTTATATATATAAGGGATGGTGGGTTTTCGGGAATTAATATATAAAAGTTAGAAGTTAATATGAAAATGGCGGAAATGAATTGCGCTAAGCATAATGTATTTTCTATGATTTATTTGCTTTTCGCATATATGAATTATAAGTTAGGCTAAAGTGTTTTTGTGGGTTTTTGCGAAAAAGGGGTTTTACATGGGGGTGATTACTTTCCCTAGGCAAATAGTGTTTTAACATTAGGAAAAGGGGTTTTATTAGGGAAATGAGGGGGAATGAAGGGAGATGAATTTTTTGATAAGGGTGAATCTAGTACTTGTTGTCCTTAAGTCATTAAGCTGAGGGTTGGGTCCCTCCAAAAGTCAGAGAAATTCTCTAAGGCTCTTTGACTTAAAGGTTTTTGAGCACTTTGAATTTATTTATGGGAAATTAGTAAAGTAAAGGGGTGAAATGAATGGGAGAAGTTAATTAATTGACTTTGTAAACCTTATGCATGCTTAATTTTCCATTCACATTTGAAATATATGTTGAAATATGATAAATGTGCTTTTGTCTAGTCAATCAACATACTTCTACAACCTTTCTTCTACACTTACCCATCTACTCATCCTACCATTTCTTCTTCATTTTATTTGGGTGCATTTAGGCTAGCAAACCCTTATCCATTTTCTTTTAAAGTAGGAAACTATCTAATTCTAACCTTATTTCATCCAATGGCTCAGATTAAACTGATGACCTCCTTTTATTTACTCTACCTATCTAATGATCTGCCAAGATTAAACAATTTGATCAGATTTTATTCTCTAACTATCAACATGAAATTTAAAGCATGGCATAATCAAGATTGAATAGTTTGATTACCCTAGATTGTGGCATGAATAGAAAGCTGCACACAATCATTATTATGCATAAAAGTAAATAGTAGTCGCATTTTGACTTTCACACTTTAATGGTATTTTGTTTTTGGGGTTCATTATTTTTCACTTTTTTGGACCTTTTCTCATTCTTTTTGTCCTTTGATTTTTCTTTTAGGACATACTCTCTTTTCATTTTTTGATTTTTCATCATGGAAAACATTTGCAAAAAGCAAAGGTATGTATATATTACAAGGCTTAACCTTAGGCATTCAAAATTATGACTCCTATTGGTATGGGAACCCAACAGTGGCTCTACCTGGGGATGGCATTTCCTTGTGAAATGTCAAGAACAACGTCAACTTGTAGCCTGATCCATTAGGACAATCCCACACATGTATATGCTCTGTTGTATAATCTTTGTGACTAAAACTTTCGAACTAAAAATACGCCCTTTTCTGCAAACTGAAATCTAATCTAACATAAACTTGCTGCTGAAAACTGAATTTATTCAAACTGAAATCCTACCTACTTACTCTTTTCATCTTTTTAACTATTGGTTAGGTAAAATGAAACAACCAATGCAACTAGTCAAGTAAATGGATACTAAATAGAAGTTTGCATTCCACTTTTCTAGGTAGAAAAGTAAATTCAGAAAATGGCATTTTATATTTTCCAAAAGATTTAATAGTTCTATTGATGAACTTGGAAAACTCTTCTTCTATTGATGATTGCAATATTTTGACCAACAGATAATGGTAATCCTATCATATAAGATCTTCTGGATGCTTTATAACAGGAAGACAAATGTCATTCCAAACTGTTGCTTGATTTAAGTGATTCTCTTGAAATAGAAAGGAAGCCATTTGTTTCTCCTCCTTGTTGTCCACTATAACCAAGTGCTCTGAATGTTCTTGATATTCATCAAATATAAAAACCATATCATATACAACAGGGAAGTCCTTATCATTATCTTTCTCATATAGAGGCTTGCAAAGGAGTTGTAAACTCTCATTAATTCAGATGAAAGAACATGATCTATCAGAGTATGTTGTCTTATTTTATTTACATCCAAGGAGAAAAAATTTGAGAGATGGTTTTCGTCAACTAAATTTGACTGGTCTTTAATTTCTGAAGAAACCACTACTTGCTGAAGATGCTCTTGTGGATCAATACTTTTAGCTCTACTGTCTCTATCTCCAAATCACCGGACTATTGTTGATTTTCATTACTATCCTCTACTTGAGCAAGTTAAAGGAATTGAATTTTTTCTTTACGCTGATCAGTTTGTTGTGCTACAAGAATTGTTTCATGTGGGGAAACTTCATGGACCTCCAAACAACATACATCATCTTTTTCTTCCTGAGGAGAAGATAATTCAAGCAAGGCTTCTACTTTTTGAAAAGAATTTTCTTCTAAAGCCTCTAATATTTCATCATCCATGAACTGATCATCATCATAGTAATCTTCTAGATATTGAATAAGACTTTCAAAATTGTCACAACATTTTTGAATTAGCAATAGAGATGAATAAATTTCCTTGTATTTTTCATGAAATATAGTATGAAAATGCTTTAACGAACATATGCTAGAGGCTGGTAAATTTTCATACCAAGATCTAGCCTTTTCCTCTAAAGTTGCCATAAATATTTTCATAAGACAATCTTCATGGAATTTGACTTTAAACTTTCGGATGTGCATATGAAATCTTAATAAATGTAAAGAAGCATCATCTCCTATTTTATCTTTAAACAATGGAAGATTATTTAGCCAATCAATGTTGGGCAAAGGATTTGGAAAACCTAGATCCTTTGACCTGTCTAAAGGAGCATACTTGAATTGTATTCTCGAATTCATCTTGAAAACACTCAATGCTAGAATGGAGTCACCATAGGTTCTCAACAACTCTGGATTCTTTTACCAGTGGAGTCTTGATTATTTGAGGCTTCTTGATTAGAAAGTGATCATCATAAGATTCAAAAGGATGTTGCTTAAATGGATAAGAAGGATATATATTTACAATTTTCAAAGGAAAATAATTAAAACTAATCTAAGATCTTCTCTAAAGTACAATATACATTGAAAAACTTCTTGATGGGAAAGAACATAATGTCTTGGATAACAATCCAAGTTAGAGCCTAATATTTTCATATTGTTCTTTCAGGTTCATTCCTCTAATGGAGTCTTGATTATGAAATTGATATGGAGTCACCAGGTGGATGATTTTAACCTTTGTGTGTCTAATCACTATCCGCCATCATAGATTAGTTCTAAACCTGTAAAACAATTCTGAATAAAATGTTAGTTCTCACCAATATGGTCGTCACTATATTATCACTCAGAAATTTCTCAAGGTTAAAGAAAGATATTTATGAGGTAACCACAAACAAATCTTCAAACTCGGGTTCTAGCCAACCTAAGTCTAGAGAGGGCTCTCCCGTTATAATTTAACTTTGTTTGGGTAGAATTTTAGGCTAGTGCTTAGTGTTCATAAGGTTTTGATTTTGGTTGGGTGGTGGAATTTTAGGAACAGATGGATAGATTTGGTTTCTTCAAACCATTGGGATATGGAGTCAATAAAAGGATAGCATAACTAGATCAGATCATTAAAGGGAGTGTTCATAGGGCAGGCTAGCAAAGCAAAAGGCAAATCTTCAAGGGCTAATGGATGGAATGATTCTGACTAGGGTGAAGGGCACTTAAGACTCCTTGGACCAGGATCAGAATGAGGAAAAAAGGGTTATCATAACCAAAGGGAAATTAAGAATCCTTTTCTACATAGACCAAAAGGAGAAACTACGAAAGCTAAAGAGCAGCTAAGATTTCCCTAGCTAAGATAGTTTAGCAGAAAACATTAAGAATATAAATAGTCAAAATAGAGTGCATTGAAGCAAGTTCTAAAATATCATTCCTAGTTTAACATTCAAATTTCATAGAAACACATATGATTATTAAGAAACATAAAGAAAAAACAATAATACACATGAGAGAATACTTATTTGATTTTCGCTTTACACAAGAATCCTGAAAAATGTCTGAGCTTTATTCCATGATCCAGCAAGTTAATCCAGTTTTTGATACAATAAGACTTTGATTTGAAAGAAAATTCTACAAACATTTTTTTGGATCCACACAAAATACTTCAAATGAAGAAGTATTTATACAATTTCTAAATTGAAATATCTTGAAAAAATATCAAGATTGGTTTACAAATATCTCAAACTATTTTACATTAATAGAACTTAAATAAAGGACACTCAAAACTAATGAATCTATTTGGCACTATATTTACGGATTGAGGGTAACAAAGAAGAGAAAGTCTAATTTGATAGGAACCCTTAATTGATGATGAGGCATCCAAGTCACTAACTCCATCCTTTCTTTGTGCATTCTGCCCCAACAATTCTACAAAATTAGGGTCCATTTATACCTTTTTATATCTCAATCCGAGCTAGATATGTAAATAGTGAAAGAGGTTATTGTAGATAAGAATGTTTTGATATAAACCTCTCTCAAGTTCCCAAAATTCAGCTCCAGCTATTCACAATAGTCTCTGCAAAACGATGTCTAAAACATGACTTTACACAGTCTGAAAAATAGGCTGTGAAGCTATGCATTTATCTAGCTTTTTGTAATACCTGTGTACAAAGTGAGATAGGTTTTTGTAGACTGGCATTTTAGGAACAAAAACCTCCTCTAGCTTCTCAAAATACTTCTTGTATTGGCCACAATAGTTTATGCAAAACTATGACTCAAACAGGAAATTTCTGAAGATTGTACCATTTCTGCTCTAATTTCATCTTTTAACCTTAAATTTCTTTTAACTATTTTTCACTTTTACTTTGGATAAAATTCATTGTTTCTAGTGAAAGTGTTTCCATCCCTACTTAACCCTTACTGCCTCCATGTTTACTTTTACTGCTTTGTTTTTTCATCTATCTTCACTTTGACATGAATCTATATACTTTGCAACTGTCTTCCCTATTGTTTGTCTTCATGCTAGCTGCTTTACTTGACTTGGTATTCAATCTAATACTCTTTAACCCTGATACAATTTGACTATTATTTACTGTGTCCTTTTACCATCACTATATATTTTAGGTTTTTACTATCTATTTCAAAAGTAAATCATTTAATTTCATGTTTCCTCTGCTTGTCTTTTAACTGTATGTTTCTTTTCCATCTCTGTTTGAATAGATTTGATAACAATCTTGGAGTAAATAGGACTTATGAATAGTATTAATACTGTTTATCGAAGGCTATGGTCTTTTGATCACCTGTAAAATAAAACAAACTGTTAGGAAAATGTTGGGTTGACAGGGAGGGTCATTAATGGCTTTATCGAGCTTTATAGGTCTATGGAGTGAGTCCAAAGTGCTTTCAAGAGGTAAACCATGCTTGAATTGGTTAGTAGAGGCTTAAAGTGGCACAAAAGGGTTACACAGGGTTTTACTGCTCAAACAGGCAAAAACGAGCAAAGTTGGGGTTTTCGTGTTTAAACGGGTAAAGGTTTGATTTTTTTTTTTTTTTAATTTTGGCCTAAAGTGAATAGTAGATGGTTTTGTCATTTAGCAAGAAGGTGATAAGGGGTTTATTTCGCACCTCTTTTGTGGGCTTGGTGGTATTTGTGAGGGGTCGCTCGATGCCACTCATCGGTGGACATGTAGCATCGGGGGCTGGTGGCAAAACTATTTCGGGTGGGTATAGTTTGGTGGATGGGTTGGGTGGATATGGATAAGAGCCGTTAGATGTGGGGGGAAGCAATCGCATGGTGATTGGGTGGGGAAACTGCATGGAGGGTAGTGGGGGACCCGGCAGGCGATTAAGTGTAGCAGTATTTGGTTAATGATGGGTTAAGGCAGGATTATGTCGTCGGGGTGATTAACGAAGGATTTAATTGGGGCTAACGAATGAGGGTGGGATTTTAATATTTTTGAGGGATAAGGGGTAGTGATATAGTTTATATTTAAAACTAATGGGTGGGGTTATTTTATATATAGGAGCTATGTATATATAGGATGGTGGGTTTTCGGGAATTAATATATAAAAGTTAGAAGTGAATATGAAAACAACGGAAATGAATAGCGCTAAGCATAATGTATTTTCTATGATTTGTTTTCTTTTCGTATATATGCATTATAACTTAGGCTAAAGTGCTTTTGTGTGTTTTTGGGAAAAAGGGGTTTTACATGAGGGTGATTACTTTCCCTAGGCAAATAGTGTTTTAACCTTATGAAAAGGGGAATTATTAGGGAAATGAGGGGAATGAAGGGAGATGAATTTTTTGATGAGGGGGAATCTAGTGCTTCTTGTCCTTAAGTCATTAAGCTAAGAGTCCAGTCCCTCCAAAAGTCAGTGAAATGCTCTGAGCCTCTTTGACATAAAGGTTTTTGAGCACTTTGAATTTATTTATTGAAAATTGGTAAAGTAAAGGGGTGAAATGAATGGGGGAAGTTAATTAATTAACTTTTTAAACCTTATGGATGCTTAATTGCTCATTCACATTTGAAATATATGTTGAAATATGATAAATGTTCTTTTGTCTAATCAATCAACATACTTCCACAACCTTTCTTCTACTTACCCATCTACTCATCCTACCATTTTTTCTTCATTTTATTTGGGTGGATTTAGGCTAGCAAACCCTTATCCACTTTATTTTAAAGCAAAAAAATATCTAATTCTAACCTTATATCATCCAAGGGCTTAGATTAAACTGATGAGCTCCTTTTATTTACTCTACCTATCTAATGATCTACCAAGATTAAACAGTTTGGTTAGATTTTATTCTCTAACTATCAACATGAAAGTTAAATCATGGCATAATGAATATTAAATAGTTTGATTACCATGGATTGTGGCATGAATAACAAGCTACACACAATCATTATTATGCATAAAAGTAAATAGTAGTGGCATTTTGAATTGCACACTTTCATGGTCTTTTGTATTTGGGGTTCATTATTTTTCACTTTTTTGGACCTTTTCTTATTATTTTTGTCCTTTGATTTTTCTTTTAGGACATACTCTCTTCTCATTTTTTAATTTTTCAATATGGAAAACATTTACAGAAAGCAAAGGTATGTACATATTACAAGCTTAACCTTATCCATTCAAAATTATGACTCTTATTGGTATAGGAACCTAACAACATGTAACCTCCAACTGCTAAAAATAGATCCTTGAATCAAGGGATGCCTTTGCATGATGCCTTGGGAAAAGCATTCCATGCATGCAAATAGTTTTTCTTGGTCTCGGAGGGAACTGGCCAATCTGGAGGCACATGGAACAACCTGCTTGACTGATGGGAAAATTTGCACTTTTCTAGGAGGGAGCTGGGCTGGCTCCCTGGAGGGATTACATAATTTATGGGCTGAGCAGTTGACTGCTACCTAGAATTGCACAATTTTTGGACTGAGAATTCTTTCTGGGAAAGATTTCACAGCTTTTCCAATGAATGTTGACAAGAAGAATTGTGTAGTTCTAGATCCTAGTAGGTTGGCAGTCAGGATTGGGCAATATCAAGAGGGAAGGCTAGTTCCCCTCTAGAATTGCACAATTTATTGAGGGAGCTTCTTAGCCTATAGCTGGACCAACTCCAGAGAAACATCCTGTGAGGGGAATGTAACAAGCTATCATTCACAAGCTGGAAAACTGCTAGAAAATCACTGAACCTCATGTACTTGACATTGTAAGACATGCTGCCGAGGATGGTTGGTAGGGAGGCTCCAAAACAAAGCTAAGTAAAAATTTTAGAGGGTGGTTATCACTACTACAACAATTTGCTGCTCCAACACATGCAACTCCTTATATGCTTCATTCTTTACCTTCACATGATCTTCACGTTGCGTCGTCACCTCATAGCCTCAATGTCCAAAGTTGCTTTCGTCATGAGTGGATCTACTTTGAACTTACAACTTTGCTCTCCCTCTATGCTTTCAACAACCTTCCTCTTCCATTCATCACATGTGGGTGTGATGACTTCTACTACAACTAATGGTGTTGCTCGTTGTGATGTTTTTGACATATCATCTTGATGTCCTTCTCTACGAACAACTTGATGTCTTCATAGGTAGGCAAGCTCATACACACTTCCTTGGCTGCAAACCCCGTTGTGCTCTCAATGACGTCCTTTGACTCTGATCTCCCGAAGGCCATTTCACTTGTGTTTCTTAGAGATAGAAGAACACCTATGATGCCTAGAGAAATAGCAATGCTCATGGCAAGAAATTTGTTAGTCGAAAACCAGAACAAATTTAAGGACTCACTTGCAACAAACCTATGTGATTGATCATGAAGGTTGCACAATTTATGCCGAGAGGTCAGGACATTGACTGCCAAAACTATGCAAGGCATAGCCTAGGCTATTAGAAGGCTAATTGACTATTCGAAATGTGCAATGCATAGTCCATCCTAGCCTATTGAGGACTGAAACTACGCACTACTCAATTTCAGTCAGTAGTGACATGCAACCAACAAACTGCATTGCGTAGTTTCTGGGCCGAACGGGGCACTTCCTCCAACAATTGCATAATGAAAGCTTGGAGATCAGTGTTGGGCTAGGCTTGTTCAATTTCTGGAGGGAAGGCAGAGCCTTCGCTTCCAAAAATGCGTAGTGCTAAACGGGCAAAGGCACAGTTCGGGCCAAGGTAGCCCAGACCGACCGACGGGCAACTAAAAACATGAGAAGTCTGGATGCATGATGGGATGAGTGCAAATAAGAGTGAATGATCATACATACAAACAAAAAGTGCAGGATTCATCAAATAGGAAAGAATGCATGTGTGTGAAGTGATTCATCACAACGGTGACCGTTCATGTAAAAAAAGTGTCATGCATGCGACAGCAGTGAGATGCAAACAAAAATTGAAACAGTGATTCTACAAACTAACATACATCAAAATAATAGAAAGCACTCACTAGAATCAAGTAGACAACACTCACACAAATAGAAATACAAAAAGAAATAGAAATGCAATGCAACACATGCAAAGCGGGCTTACCCCAAAAAGGTTGATCTGAATGTGTCGACGACTCATAGAAACAATTTGGGATGTCAAAGCTACAAGGTCAATGTGAGGAATAAGCTCTGTGATGTATGGTTGATGAGTTTTGATAAAATCGAGATTGTGACATGCATGCAACAAATCTAGGAAAAGTGACCCTTAAAGAGAGGTTCTGAAATGATCCTTGCATGCAACCTCCAATTCCTAAAAATAGATCCCTAAATCAATGGATTCCTTTGCATGTTCCCTTGGGAGAAGAATAACATGCATGTAAATAAGTTTTTCTTAGTCCCAAAGGTAATCAGTCAACCTAAAGGCACTTGCATTGGTCTATGAGCTTGGGATGAAAATCTACACAATTTCTAGGCTAAGTAGAGATGGTTGTCCCAGATCGATTGCACAATTTATGGGGGGAACAGGTGACTATCTCCCAGGAGTGTGCAATTTCTGGGCTGGGCAGTTGTCCTGGGTCAGACCTTGCAATTTTATCAAAGAAGCTTGTCTAACCATATTGCGCAATTTCTTAGCCTGACAGGATGCCCTGGCTAAGACCTCGCAATTTTCTCAAAGGAAGCCTGTCTAACTATGTTTCATAATTTCTAAGTCCAGCAGGCTGCCTGGCTAGATTTGCATAATTTCTACTAGCTGCTACTAGCTGGGCTAGCTGTCCTAGAGGGATTACACAATTTCTGGGGGCATCAGGTGACTGCTGCCCAGAATTACACAATTTCTAGGCTGAGTAGTTGTATTGGGATGAATTGCACAATTTTTGAGAGGAAGATTGATAGGTAGAATTGCGCAATTCTGCAACCTAGCTAGCTATCCAGCTAGGATTCCCCTCCAAAATTACGCAATTCCCAGAGGGAGCTTCTCAACTAGCAACTAACACTAACTCTAGAAATCAACCTGTGAAGGAGGTGAAACAAAATTGCATACACAAGCTAACTGTTGGGTATATGACCAAAGTCCCACATTGACTAGAAGTGGGGAGGATCATGGGTATATAAGGATGGACAATTATCTCCATTGGTATGAGGCCTTTTGGGGGTAAAGCCCAAAAACAAATCCATGAGGGCTTAGGCCCAAAGTGGACAATATCATACCATTGTGGAGATATGTGGTGTCCAGAGTTCTTACAAGTGGTATCAGAGCCAAGTTCCGAAGTTAGCCAAGTAGATGAATCCTCGGAATGCCGAACGAAGGTGGTGGGCCCCAGTAATATCATGATGGGATTCATGGATGAGCTCGGTTAGATAGGCGGTGTGCTCCAGATTCTTCAGGGACGTGTCCTGGTCCCAACACGGTGAAGAGGAGTTGACCTAGGATGGAGCAAGCTCTCAAGGCAGGTGGTGCTCCATGTAAGACGTGTGCTTCCAATGCGTTGGAGTGGAGAATCCTAGTTGGTAGAGAGTGGACAGATGGATAATCGTTTGAGGGGAGGCTTGATGGTCCTTTGTTTGAGGGGAGGATTGTTGGGTATACGACCAAAGTCCCACATTGACTAGAAGTGGGGAGGATCATGGGTATATAAGGATGGAAAAATATCTC